>CM060947.1:118892121-118977427 GCA_030765055.1 Mantis religiosa
ACGAATGTCAGGTAGCTCTTAGCTCTATGGACCCCGGGCTCATATGAGCATCATTTCAGCCATTCCATTCATCGTCTGATATGACTTAACTTGCAGGACGTAAATTACAAAAAAAAAAAAAAAAAAAAAAAAAAAAAAAAACAGATTATTGAATAATGACTTACATTTTCTTTCCATTAGAACATATTATATTTTCTAATTACCCTAATTGAACACGTTCTAAGTTTGACCAACTTTCTGTAACCAAAGGAAATCGTGAACCTGCACAGTGTACAGAAACACAGGTCTTAGACATAACCCTTACTAATACTTAAAGTTTAAATATGGTATCAGATTAAAATTAGGATTACTTCGGAGGGGATTCGGTACTCTGGCTAACCTTCATCTATTATAGCTATGCTCCCAAGTGAGGCATCCCCAGGATGAAAGATGAGGTGAGAGGAGATAGAGAGCTACCAGTAAAAGGAGCAACGACAGTACAGAAGGCAGGGTCCCCACATTTTACTCAGATGGAAACCACTCGCGGTAGGGCAGGACAGCGGACATCTCCCAATGTGTTTCGGAAGTAGTCCCAGCAGCTGGTTTGAAGACCACCATCAGACCTACCGGAGGAGGAAGTGGTGCAATCAGAGCATATCATCCTGCCATGCACCGCCCACCGACACTTCTACCCTGAAAGAGACCAACAGATGAGAGATGATGTGAAATGATAATGGAGGTGAAATTGAGGTCCTGGAAATTCGGAGCATGTAATTCACATACTCAGCATTCGCCTGTCGACCTGGGAAACCCCCGAAAAGAACCCATGGGTCAGATAGGTTGGCCACGGGAATCAAACCTGTGCCTCCCACAGACAAAACATAAATATGGTCTAAGTTTTAGCAATAAAATTCATAACTTATTAATTCTCTTAGTTTAACATTTAATACTATTGGATGAGCTTTACAACATTTATATACATGTGCATTAAATACAGAGATTTTAACTGTTACTATCATATTAGAAATTGAAGGTTATGTTTTGGTGAAATACAATATTTGAAAGATGTCATTGTTAGCACCCGTGTTTCTTGCGATGGAAATTATATGTACAGATTAACTTAACGGCGGATTATTTCTATGTCTTGGAAGTGGATTCGGCACACGAGAGGAAATTTAGAAGCAGCAGGGCGGTTAACGTTGGAATTCTGGCCAAAGAAGACCAGGAGACAGTAAGATGAACACACACACACACACACACACACACACACACACACACACACACACACACACACACACACACACACACACATACACACACACCGGTATATATACACATACAGAATATTTCAGAAATACCATTACAAACTGCAAGTATGGTTCCTCACACCAAAAGAAGGAAAAAAGTTAATATGAACATATGTCCCATAATTCTTGGTTTTCGCGTTATTCCTGTCACAATGAAAGTGTGAGTTCAATGGCCTTCGGGGTCCAACCTCAAAACTTCATTTCACTAAGTACTCATAGAAGGCTTTGACGTATTCTACTACATACGGTAGATGGCGAAGTATTGCCATGGAGACTTGTTTACGTGTGTCAGTTGTTATCAGTCTGTCTTCAACATTTCAAATGTGTACATTTAGTGAATTAACTCCACGTGATTCGTTTCCCAAGGCTGGATATTCATTTTGTGAACAGGCAGACATGATTCTTATCTATGGCCGCGAAAATAGTAATGGACACGAGGCTGCACGGCTCGAACAGATGGAGTTTCCAGACCGAAGAAAGTCGAGTCATCCAACGTTGTTCGCTGGTTATCGTCGCCTTGCTGAGACAGGAACCGTTGAACCACGGACTATTGATCGAGGAAGGCCAAGTGTTGTTCGTATGCCGGAACGTGAAGAACAGATGTTAAAGTGTGTTGAAAACGATCCAGGTATCAGTAGAAGACAATTGGCTGTGGCATCTAGTACATCACACGTGACAACATGCAGAGTACTTCACGAGCAACTCCTGAACCCTTATCATATTCCAAGTGTGCAAGGCCTTTCGCCTGCCGATTATCCACCATGGCATAACTTTTGCCGATTGCTTGTAGCACAAACAGCTAATCCATTGTTTGTCTCGTCAGTTCTGTTTACGAACGAGACAGCATTTGGGAGAGATGGAATTACTGATTTGCACAAGGTACACGTATGGACAAATCGTAATCCTCATTCTGTTCTTCAGGCTAGACCTTAACAGCAGTTTAGTCTGAATATGTAGGCTGGCACTGTAGTTCATAAGTTTTACCAGCACGTCTTACTGGTGTTGTCTAGAGCGAGTTTATCCAGCACACTCTTCCCGAACTACTTCATGAAGATGTGCCCCTGAAAATATGAAAAAAACATGTGGCTTATACACGATGGGGCTTCGGCATATTTAGTCGCATTGTTCGAGATGACTAGCCTGCCTCTGTAGCGTGGATGGTAGCGTGTCTGCCTCACGTTCAAGAGGTCCCGAGTTCGAATCTCGGCCAGGGTGAATTACCTGGATAAGGGTTTTCCGAGGGTTTCCCTTATCCTGAAGGGCGAATATCGAGTACCTCTAAGCTGTATGGACTCTTGGCTCATTTGAGCATTATTTCATCCATTCTACTCATCGCCCGATATGACTTTACGTTGGAGGACGTAAATTAAAGAAATGCACTGACTGGTATCTATCATGACCGATGTATAGGCCGAGGAGGACCAGTTCCATGGCCTCCTGACCACGTTCTCCTGGACCTCAATGCTGTGGATTTTTACCTCTGGGAGCATCTTAAATCATTGGTTTATGGAGCTGCCATCCCGCATGCAGAAACGCTTCTTCGACGTGTCATGGAAGCCTGCAAAGCCATTCGCCACTATCCCGTAGGTTTTGAAACGGTGCGACATTCCATGATTTGACGAGTACAGGTATGCATAGAAGCAGGAAGAGGACATTTCGAGCATTTATTACGCGTTTTGTGTGTTATATATGTACCAATTTGTTGAACACCTCCTAACGAGAAAACAAAGGATTATGGGACATATGTTCATATGAACATTTTTCCTACTTTTGGTGTGAGAAACTCATACCCGAAGTCTGTAAAAGTATTTCTGAATCATTCTGTATATATGGAATATGTGATCTATGGTATATACACCATATATCACACATTTCATCACGGTGCAATTTAAGAAACATAGGGTAAGTGATCACGTTGACGGAACCAGTGCAAAGCTCAAGCAGCAACGTAAGCCAAACAACAATTGACTGAAGGTCATGTATAGCATAATAATTTATTATCAACGATTTTCTAAAAGCAGTATTTGAAAATGTATATTAGAACTGACCTTATTTTGTCATAGGATTGCTAGAATTGTCTTTCAGTACCGCTCCTCAAACAAAATTGCATTTTCACGCTTTTATTGTAAACGACCATTGCATAGGTTTCAGGAGTAGCGGAAAATTCTGAAAAAATTTATGTTTTCCTTTTAAGTTTAGTCCTGCATATCGCGATGCAAGAATAAGTTTTGTTGACATCATATCTATATTAAAATTGGGAATGCTATTAGCCCAATTCCTGGCTTTTTTCACGAGCCGCAACAGGGAAATTTTAGGGACCCCACCTTCCATATTTTCTGGCCACCTTAACACTCTTTCACCTCACTTCTCTCTCCTAGGGGCGTCCTATATTAGGAACATAGGCACAAAATATTTCATTTTTTGATGGGTAATAACTCCCCCACCGAAACTTGTTACTGTCATCTGATTTTCTAGATATTTATTTTATCCCAAAAATATAGATATAATTTTGTTCTGAAACAACAGTTAGCATAAAGAAGCATTCTATCTTTACTCCTACAAACTTTATCTAAGGTTAGTGATCCGCAAAAGTAGCAATGTTGTTTGTTGCCAGATACTTCTTGTAAAAAGGTAACCGTTTTACAGATCAGAGGGTTATTGAAGAAAGACTTGGTCGGTGAACATACAAGTTAAGTTCCCCTTTCAGTGAGGTAAATACACACACATCATGGTTTTTTATATTCAGACATATTTAGCGGAGATTATCAAAACTTAATTGTTCGTTGCAGTCACTGTACACACTTTCTAAGTTTTAGGAAAGCAAAAAGGATTTATGCTACTAAATTACCAAGTAAATACGTGAGGTGACTATTGAGTGAAACAGAATATATAACTCTTCTTTAAAAATAGAGGTGAGTAACCAAGATGAGGATGTGAAGGAGGAGTCTATGAAAATATTTCAAGAATAACAATGAATAAGACTAGGAGTAATATATCATAAGAAAAATCAATGGTCAAGCAAAATAAGCCGCATCCCGGAATTATTGCAAAGGGGTCCACGAGAATTTGGATTTATATAGCTGCAGAACTAGACATTTCTGGGGAAGTTGAAACCCTGAAATTGAATTAAAAATGCCGAGTTGTTTAGTTGTTGCCTAATTAATCTTTGGCTGCTTATTACAGCAAGACTGTCACAGAAGGGAACAATGTTTCTATTGGATTCTTTGGTTCAGTCCCCAATTTCCACTTGCACAGCATCACGTTCTAACCTGTCCATCTAAAAGTACAAAGTAGAAAGAGAATGCGAAAGTGTAAAATTATATGTAAAAGAGCAGACCAAGACACCCTCGGTGCTACTGCGTGCAATCCAGTGTGTACTCTGAGGCCTTAATGTTATAGATATGCTGTCTGGTGTATTGTTTTTTTACATGAAGTTTAATACCTTAGAACCGCCGCCGCCGCCAACGCCGCCACCACCACCACCACGCCCTTCATCGTTAAGTCATATCGGACGATAAATGAAATGGGTGAAATGATGCTCCCAAATGTGTCCGGGATCCATGGAGCTTGCAGCTACCCGACATTCGTCTTAAGGGATAAGGGAAAGCCCCGGAAAAAAGTTTATTCATGTAACTCGCCCTAACCGAGATTCGAACTTGGGACCTCTTGAACGTGAGGCAGACACGCTACCATATGCCCTACCGAGGCAGACGTTTGGAGTAATGTTGCTCGTTGTATATTACCGATTATCTTCACTGTAATTCCGATGTCTTGAGTGTTCGCTGCTAATAATGTTGACACCACTGCTCACACCGATGTAACTATTGGTATAATTTTTACAATTCGTAATTTTCAGATATTTTTTATCTCCAATGCCAGGTTGTGGTCAGTTAAAGTCAAGTTTGTAACTCCATATACTTTGAGTATCTCCAACTAGGTAGTGGTACATCATTACACTTTATAATGAGGAAAAATGTTCGTATAACTTCCATATTCATCTCTGTAGTCCGTTTTTTCCTCCCCGCTAGTTCTTTTCTTCCTGAAATCAGGTTGCAAGTTGGAAGAATCAGTGTATTCTTTCATCACCTTGTGTTTTATGATTATCATCATAATTTTCACCATCACCATTATTAATTATTATCATTATCATTATTATTATTATTACTTTTGTTTTTGGGTAGACTGCTAGGCAGGATAATTCATCGCCACGTGCCTCCAGTGGTCGGTGGAGGGTAACGTCCGTGTTGATGAGCAGGTAAACTTGACCTTTGCTTTCACTAGGCTAAACTGACGATCATAGAATTTTGTTCCCCTTGCCTCTCCAATCCCCTCGTCCATCGGAAAACTTTTGCACGCGTGGATACAAGCCTGTCTGGAGCCTTCCTTTCTCTGGGGGTGGCATCCGGTCTCAGAACCGACTTTGTGACTGTTTCTGGGCCACGATACGTGGGATGACAATTATCCTGTACCACAGGGGAGTTTCTATCTAGTACAGTTTAGGACCCCTGCCCTTCCTAGTCACTTCGTACGGTAGTGGCTCCATGGTTCGGCTACCCTCTGTCTCCTCTCACATCATCCACCTCTTCCGTGAGTGCCCCACTTGGGTCAGAGCTACAAAAGACCAGTTTAATCAAGGTGCCGAATCCTCTCCGAACAATCCAATCTATTCTCAACAATTATTTGGTCTACATTAATAATACTTAACTAGGTACTTTGTATGAAGAAATAAAAGTTACACGAAATATCAAAGAAGTTATAGTACAATATAATATAGTCACGTATAGTCATGTCTATTGCAATGTGGAGCATAATAACGAGGAAAATTGATACTTAATATGATATTCTTTTTGTTGCAGATCCGAACAGCGGACTCGATAGGACTTCCCCCTCACACGCCACCCCGTTCTAAACGCTCACCCTATCACATCATTAAAGGTAAGTGGTTGTTGCTTGTCCGTGCTTGCTCAAGTGTATATAGATCTCGCCCACCCAGCTTTTCAGCCACACAATGAACTCTGCTTATCACAAGTTGCAGGCAGATTCGACCTAGCTCAATGTGTGCAATTAGTGGTACAGGCGCTCACCTGTTGAAATACTAAGGGAATAAACTATATATAAACTATACTTGCCTTTTAACCTTTCAGAGATCAGCCCATTGTTCTTTTTCTGCACCAACAAACCTCCAAAACCTACCCCGGTCTCTCTAAGTCGCTTATATCTGAATTGTCATTCAGAATGCGTACCAATTCTGCCTGAAGTGCGATGAACGCTTTTAAATCAAATTATTAAGTCTTGGAGTGAACAATGATTCACTTTCTTTGGCGTCGATTCAACCTTAGAAATGTAGTGTTCACAAAATATTTTACATTCCTCTGCATTAAGTTCATATTTATCACTTGCAGAAACAGCTATCTGTGTTACTTTACCGTACCAATAGCTCATTATCGTATGAATGCAAATGAGGTTGACACTACACAGTAGCCCTCTATGTGTCATATTATTTATTATTCTATGTTTTAATACAGATAATCTGTACATTTGACATACTTATTTTAAAAGATTAAAACACTAGTGATAGACTTTATTTAACACATTTAGACACCTAATGTAGCGCAAAGGTACTTGAGACGTTGTTCTACACACTCTGCTTAATAGTTGGATTGAATTACAACTGAACTGAACTGCTGGGAGAGAGAGAGCACCTATTGAAATGTACTAGATTTTTTTAATTCATGTCCTAACGTTAAGTCATATCTGACAATGAATGAAATGAGTGAAATTATGTCCAAATGAGCACAGGGTAGAGAGAGCCCACGGTCTCATATTTTAGGATAAGGTAACAACGCAGTAAATCCCTTATCCAGATAACTCACCTTTACCAGATTGGAATTGGGAAACTCTTGAACACGAGGCTGACATTCTACCATCTACGCCACAGAAATGAAATGCGTAGTGTTTAACGCCCGCCTTGACTGCATGCGGCACCGTAGGTGGTGACACCGATGACCAAAGGCCGGAGGCGTTTGTGTTTTTCTATAGATATACTGCACATGGACTGTACTGTTATTGCTCGCACAAGTAAACAACTGCAGATTGGTACAGCCTGAGCATGACAACTGCCTCACTGCGAGAGGAAACAAAACAGTGACGTTATAATACGCCTTGAACTTGCCTCTGCATATACTTGAAAGGCAATGCTTCACTAGCACGCAGAGCACTACGTTATGATGTTTCTGACTGTTCACATTGGAATGTCTTTCTGTATATCTGATGTCATTCATTCTCTGTGTCCAGTTAACTTGTATCGCATAAGAGCGAATATCCCTCCGACCTTTACTGATGAGATGAAGATGCAGCACCGGTGGAATGAGATGGCGGGAGAAAACGGAGATCTCGGAGAAAAATCTGTCCCAGCGCCGTGTTGTCCACAACAAATCTCACTTTATTGTCGCTTGGGAAGGAACCCGAGCTGCCTTGGTGAGAGTCGAGCGGTCTAACCACTCAGCACTGCAGAGGCCTCTCGACTGAACTCAGTTGTATGCAATTAAATTGTCACCGGCAACTGCCTTCTGAATTGTGCCTATCCACTTAATACTGATATTTCAAAAGAAATAATCCTGAATCCAGAAACAATATTTTGAAAGAGGCCCGTATATGCATCCTTAAACAGCATTACTGAAAAGGAAAGCACCATAAACTTTTATCCACTTAAGGTGCAAACCAACGAAAATCCCCAACTCATCCTACCTCTCATATGTAGGTAAATATTTCAAATTTATTTGTTCAAAATACCACATATCTAAGATATTAACATTGGATATAATATACACCTTGAATTTTATGAAAATAGTCCATGAAATCTGAAGAAGGTCTGCATAACCAGATAAATCCAAAATATAATTCAGTGTAATTTAATTCAACCCTTTCCGAGGTACCATCGAATTTTTGTTGAAGCATCTGACTGCCGGTGTCTTTTCCGCTCACAGATAATTGAGAAAGCAGGATGTTTATACTTTGTCACTTCTGCAGGCAATTTTATGTCATTTATGAATCAAAAAATATTAGTTTACGTTAAATAAGCTTTTATGTTAAAATTTAAGAATTATAGTTCCAGGTGATTATCGAGAATATTAAACACAATTTCAGACTTGTATTATGATACAAATAATATATATCCAACCTATAATAATTGAAAATAAGGTATTTCTATGAGATTTTCCCTTCATTAAGGTATACGTATAGCTTGTAATGTAAATGATTTAGTGTATTTTACACTACGGTTAAGTAGAACAATAAGTATATTTAACAGAGGCGGCTTCGGAAACAGTGCTTCCGTGCCAGGAACTAGGTTTGAAAATGGAAGAAATAGATAAATAAAATAAATTAAATTTTCAATTTCATTTTTTACTTCCAATACATTCCTGCTTACTGTTATTCGGGGGCAGTACCTGTCCCCGAATACCTGCCTGAAAATAGAAAACAGAGTAAATTTAAGAAAGTGACTGCAATCGGAAACTTTGCAACCTATTATTACTGTTCTATGGTTCTATACCGTTTCAAATCTGGCATGATTGATAGCATTCTCCTAGAAGTTCAATCTAGAAACTAGCAATATGTGGAGGCGCAAGATAACAGGCTAAAACAGCGCCAGATGGAAATGTCACGGTAGTCTTCGGCGGCACTTCCAATCACATGCCAATCACAAGTATTACCAGTACGTACATACAGTCAAAACTATTACGCTATATTGATTAGTGAGAAATAAGACACATATCTACATTTCAATGTTTCTTTTGCTGCATTCATCATTAATTGCCCATTGTTCATACTTTAAGTTTAATTAATCATTGCCTTCTATTATAATTATCACTATCGTCGTCCTCGTCCTCATTATTACTATTACTACTACTATTACTACTATTATTATTACTATTATTACTATTACTACTATTATTACTATTACTATTATTATTATTATTATTACTATTATTATTATTATTATTATTACTATTATTATTATTATTATTATTATTATTACTATTATTATTATTATTATTATTATTATTATTATTATTATTATTATTATTATTATTATTATTATTATTATTATTACTATTATTATTATTATTACTATTATTATTATTATTATTATTATTATTACTATTATTATTATTATTATTATTACTATTATTATTATTATTATTACTATTATTATTATTATTACTATTATTATTATTACTATTATTATTATTACTATTATTATTATTATTATTATTATTATTATTATTATTATTATTATTATTATTATTATTATTACTATTATTATTATTACTATTATTATTACTATTATTATTATTATTACTATTATTATTATTATTACTATTATTATTATTATTACTATTATTATTATTATTACTATTATTATTACTATTATTATTATTATTACTATTATTATTATTATTACTATTATTATTATTATTATTATTACTATTATTATTATTATTATTATTATTATTATTATTACTATTATTATTATTATTACTATTATTATTATTATTATTATTATTATTATTATTATTATTATTATTATTATTATTATTATTATTATTATTATTATTATTATTATTATTATTATTATTATTATTATTATTATTATTATTATTATTATTATTATTATTATTATTATTATTATTATTATTATTATTATTATTATTATTATTATTATTATTATTATTATTATTATTATTATTATTATTATTATTATTATTATTATTATTATTATTATTATTATTATTATTATTATTATTATTATTATTATTATTATTATTATTATTATTATTATTATTATTATTATTATTATTATTATTATTATTATTATTATTATTATTATTATTATTATTATTATTATTATTATTATTATTATTATTATTATTATTATTATTATTATTATTATTAGGTGGATCTGCCTTCCAGGGAGTGCAAGGCGTTTGACATATTGTGTTAATAGCATTACATTCACAACAATTATTGGATAATCTCCATTTTATAAATAAAAAGTTTTGGGTATTATCAACATCCATTACATTGAAGAATGTAATTTCGAGTTGTCTAAACACAGGTGTGTGCAAAAGTTAACAATATAGAAAATACAACCTCCTACCAAACGAACAGAATATGAACTATCCATTATTCAACACAAAAGTACTGGATTTTCAGTGCTGCGAAATATAAGAAATAAACTAAGTCTCGGATAAACACATGAAAATGATTTGTACTACTCATATGCATCGTTAACGTCATGTGACAATGAAAAAACTTTTTCCTAATATTTTTATATTGTTTCAATGAGAGGCGCAGAAAATTCACAAACGAGAATTTACGAATGAACATGGTTCTTCACTGTAATTCCCGCAACGAAAGCAATGAGAAGGATGGCATATTATTGTAACGTAGGTTACACTCTGTATCCGTACCGGAGAATGCACACACACAGCGCTTCGGCATACTTGTTGACACAGACGTTTGTTGGTGTGCCTGACCCGGTATAATACCTGCGCGCGTACTTTGATTGCTAAGGTGTACGGGATCCGATATCTGATTCTTACCTTTCAGGCTAGAAATTTGCGAGAAATTCTTGCAGTTAGCTTAAATTAAAGTCATTTTTTATAGCTGGCAAACCATATTTTTGTTCGCTCCCGGTGGCATGAAAGTAGAATTGATCGAATAATAGCTGTTGTTTTTTACATTGTTGCCTAATGTAATGCTGGAGAAGTTATGGTGGCGGTGTAGTTTATGTACTGCATCATATAATTGAACATCATTTCACCCATTCTTTCATTCACTTTCCCACATCGCCTTCCCATTTTCAAAGGAAGTTAATTATTTTAAAACATCAGTAACGTATTACCTGGTATTACTGGTGCCTTCATGCTTCAACCGCCACTGGTAGTGAAAGTGTTCTACCAAAGCATGTATACCAAAAAAGAAGAATTGTGGGTTATTTAATTTACATAGCAGAGAATCCTATTGCTGTTACCTTTGATAACCGCCCAGTGTAGATGCGGTTGCAGCGCTCCATCGGGTGACAAAACAAATGAAATTCGAACATCCCTTAGGCGTCTAATCTGCCCACGACTCCAGACACGGAGGTGTAGTTCCTACACCTATACATCTCATTTCCTAATTTCCAATGCAGAGGAACTCTACCTTTGCATGTGTAATTTGACATTATTGCCACTAGGTGCTCAAAATTTGCATTAAGGCAACGGGGAAATTCCCCCAAAGTGATGTTTACCCAAAGTGATGCATTAACCAATACGTGCTGTAAATAGCTCCTTTACCAAAGTGAATTACGGATTATTGACTCATCAGAGGTGTGCTTTCTATGCTTATATGATTTGAATTTAAAGAAGAAAGCTAATGGTTTTAGCGCCTCAAACCTGTCCGCGTTTATCAAGACACATCTACAAATAACGTTTAATGGGATGCCTAATTATTTGTGTATTTATTCTAACTTGAGTCCTTCAATGGCTGTTTGATAAGCTGTACAAGATAAAAGCTCTGGATTGCTGTTCCGAAGAAATGAACTCGTAATATTAGCACATGCGAGGGAAAATGTCGGTCTGGATAACTCAGTGGTTAGGATTTGCCACCTCCCAAGGACACGGGTTCAAACTTGACCCTGGCCAGTAACTTTTAGCTGTACTTAAAAGTGATAGCCCCATATCAGTAAATGTACTGACATGTCAAACGCCTTGTGGCGAAATTTCACGACACGATCCTAGTAGTTGACAGTAGAAAAGAAAATGTTTATATATACTTGTAAAACAGACTCTGTAAATGATTTTTGCGTAGCATTAACAATTTCCATTAACAGTGATTGAATTTTCAAATAGTTTAGACGAAAGTACTAAGATCCTAATTTGCTTATCGTGCCTATTAAAGGAATACAGAACTTCAAAATCACTATTTTGAGGAATTTTAAATATCTTACGATCGTGTCAGTCTCATGCATCCCCTTAATTGTGACAGCAAAATACATAATGAAGCAATTTTTACAACTTTTGAAGATAGTTTCTTGAAGAAACTAGTTTCTAGAAGATAATATAAATTAATCCATCAGAAAATTTTATATAATATTGGAGTACAATCATAATGCAGGCAGGATAGTCATAACACTATTAACGTGTTATTTATGCACATTTTCGAAAAGAAATTCTGTGTGGTGTACTGGCCTCTGCTTTTGCTTGTCACGTGGAAATTGATGGTTTGATTACGCACCAGAAATCAAAATCAAAATTTTAATTGAATCTTAAAGAGTAAAACACATTTTAATTATTTTTAACTCGACTGAAATGCACAACTGTATGTGTTTTCTTATACCCAATGGCCATGAGTTGAGACCTGCAAAAAGATCAAGTCCAACTGAATGCTTTCGGAAACGCTACGTTTGCCTGAAAAGCTATTAACATAATTATGTTAACAGAAAATACAAGAGCCACGTTAGGTGATCTCGTGGATAAAACGTCATTATAATGTTTAACTTATCCAGATAAAATTTGTATGCTTATGCCATTCCACAGAAACTGTATCTGTCATGACCTACCATATCGCTTAGCCGTTCTGCTGCTTAATCCAATATATTGTACAACTACATTGTAACGTTTGTTTTGGTTTAGGCCCCGAGAGTTAAACAAATGTTTAAATATGTGGTTTAAAATCGATATGGATATGTTAAAACAAATAAGAAAGGAAATTCTTAAAATTCAATACGTCATGAGATGACGCAACATGCAAGTAATATGATGTGAATGTTTTATCATTGGTAGCTTTAAAAATTAGATTTTGTAATGTGTGGCGTGGACCAGTAAAAATAAAGTTTGACTGGTAGTGATGACAACGAGAGAATGTAGAATCAATAATTTTGGTAAAACAGAGAGGAAATGTCTTTTGATGGAAGAAAGGTATGGTGAACAGGCGTAAATTCAGTGCCGCGAGAGAGTAAAAGAGTTGTAAAAGAGTTATTATCCGTTTTCTGTTAATTGTAATCAAGGTATAAATACTACTGTCAAGTTTTATACGAAAAATTGTATAAATAGTACAAATTAAATTGAAATTATTGATTCTTTTAAAGTTAAAATAAATTATTAGCTTCGGAGTTTATTTAGAAAATGTATCCTTTCATTCACAACCACGTTAGAGAATTAAGAGTAGTCATAGCTCAGATTGAAACAGATCCGAAGATTTTAAATACATCGAGACTTCAGAGCGCCAGATTGGACCAAGAACAGTAAGTAATTAGTGGCTTCATCATCACCATCCATGAGGGCTGAATACAACCCACAACCCCAGTCACAACGCGGGATGACACGAGGTGAGAATAATTCCGTTCCACATGATCGACACAGACTCCGAGATCACCATCTTACCGTCATCACCATAATCCTGTTTCAACAATAACTACAGTATAGATTCTGCCAAAATCGTAGTTCATAAGTAAGTACGTATAAGAGCTTCCAGAACGTGCTGCAATTCCTAATTTCAATGGAGTAATATTTTCATCCTCAACATTTATCTCTTTTTCTCACATCTTACTTCCCATTGAAGTAATGAACTGTTCACGTCTTTAAAAAACTATTCTTGTTCATATTTTAATCCCCTTACTTATATGAGACATCTTTGGAAAGCCATTTAAATGATTAGTATGTAAAATAGCTTCAGAAACGTTATATATACACCACTTTGAATGCTGCACATAGAGCTTGCTGTGCATCTTGAAATTTCCTAACTAATTCTTTAATTCCTCGCGGTTGTGTGAGAATTGAAGAGATTTCCAGTCACGTACATATAAAATTATTTAAATTTGCCACTTGTAATTTACTCTTGGAATACTGATAATTAATGATAGTTCAAATTAAGTTTTAACAGGTTTACAGCGTTTGCAAATTACGTTATAATAAATACAGTTGATGAACTTTCATGGGTATGTGAAAGTTATGCAACATAATTATAACATCTATTCAAATATCTGCCTCGTGTTAGTCGAGATATATATTTGTAAAAATTATGTTTTTGGTACATTTCCTGTAGGTGCAACGGATTATAGGAATGTAGGTCTTAAGTAATAATGAGACATTATGATATGGTTGCCGTGAGCGGGCTTTGAAACTTCCTCTCTTTGCATGGGCAGGAGAAAAAATTTTGACTTCTCGTTTAATAGAAACGTAAATATTGGAATATTCAAAGAACAAGAAATATCTCCAAAATGTGTCACTCCACACAAAATGGAAAAAGAATGACAAATTGTTTGTGGTATCAAGACATACATTTTTTATGTAAAAGATTTTATCTATGTCTTACGGTTTACGAGTTTCCGGAAAAGTTATCCAGAATGAATATATTTTAAAGATATATTCAATCAAAATAATTATATAAATTTATAGTTTAAAATTTTTTTTAAAAAATTGCTCATATAAAGGTTAGCTTCCAGTCTCTGAAGATACAAAGTTAGGTATTTAAGCGAGTTTTCGTTTTGTGATTGCTGTTGACACACATGTGCGCGCGCACATATACAGAAAACATACACAGATATCTTATTCTAATTTTCTTAAAACGATTCGATGTTGAAGTTACATATTGAATTCTTGGGAGGAATGCAATACTTTCCCCACTTTCTATAGGAGAAAGTATAAAATTAGATATGATTGTTCTCTGTCATCGTCTTTGCGTAACTTTCATTAAAGTTGCACATTCACAACATGTACAAACCAAACTGCTGACCAAATTATCTCTTTTTGTTATTTCTGCGTGTACTATAACAATAATTTCGTTATGGGAGTCACTGTTTGCAGATTGTACGATTTAAATATTAGTTTTCATTAATATTCAACGTTATTCATTTATCAACATTTTGTGTCCCAACGAATTTGTAATTCTATTACAAATTTGAATACTGTAGTGCTTAGAGGAATGTTAATGACAGAAATTCCATTTTAAATGAATGCTTCTTTAGTAATTGAAACCCATAATGCACAAATATACCTACAATGATAAACATGTATATTCTTCATTTTACTTTTTGTTGTCCTCCAACGTTAAACCATATCGGACGGTGAATGTGATGGGTGAAGGAATACTCAAATGCGTTCAGGTTCCATGGAGCTTAGAGATACACGACATTCATCTTTAAGAATAAGGGGAAACCCCGAAAATATCTTATCTAGGTAGCTCACCCTGACCGAAATTCGAACTCGGGACCTCTTAAACGTGAGGCAGACACGCTAACATCTACGCTATCGAGGCGGGCATTCTTCCCTTTAAAGTACTGTATTTGTCATTTTAACAAAAGCACAAAAATTTATTTTATAAATACCTGAACTAATTTTAAATTCTTATTGTTCATTTACACTACTTATCGTCTTAAATAATTTGGTTTTAAACATATCCACAAAGAATACACTTGTAAAGTATTAAATTATTAGATATCATGAACTAATTGGATAGCGGATGCTGAACTACTGTAATAAAAAGTTCAGTAAAATATCAAATAAAATACTTCTAATACAAAAATAGGATTATGCTTCATCGTAAACCAGTTATTTACTTTTTGTGTGTGACAAGCAATACGAGGAAACATTTTCTGTTGATTTCTGTTGTTTTCTTACTCTCTTCGTTTAGTATTCGAAGTATAACTACACTATAACGATGTCGGTTTAATAGTTGGTGAATCTGTGTGAGTTTTTTTACTATTTTGTGAAGTTTTTATATCGCTCCATTAATTTCAGTACTTCAAAGCTTTTGAATAAAGGAGTCAGGGGATTTAAATATAACTGCGAAATGTATGGAAGAGTTCTACCTGTCATCTTTAACGTGCGCCTTCGACGCCTACACTTCGCCTTTCTAAACCGGAATGAACTAACATGCAGGGGCGGATAGTAAATGGAATAAAGTCATAGTTTTGGAGCAAAACCAAATTTTTCAAACATCGTTAGCGGGATTTACAACACAGTAACACAAATCTATTTTGTAACATTATTTGATTCGTTACTAGGAGCTCAAATGTATCATGATGTAAGAGAATTATTGCTCAAACACTGGACGCTTGCAGTAGAGGTGATTTTGGTTTTGGAATGATACATCGTGATATGTGTGTGGTAAACAGACATAAATTAGAACTGAAACGGAAGTCGACTCTTTTCTATTAACGAAACGCTATTCTGTATATCACACTTATTCCTTTTGAGGAAGATGTTTTATTTTGAATTATTGTCAATAAAAATAAAACAATTTAATGCATTTGCCCAACACAACTTTACATTTCCCTAAATTAGGCAACTACGGCTATGGCTTAGTAGGAGACCATAGTCTCGTAGGCCTTGAGTCCAGATATTCAAAAGACATTCAATTTTTGGTGCACGTCATTGATTCCTGACAAATGTAGGATGGGTCGTGTTAATTCAATTTGAAATAATATAAGTTTGTAGTGTGGCAATCCGTGTGAGGCAGAAAATTTTTGAGTTCAATTAAACAGTTTAGATGTAACTATATTATAAATACGGATATGCCAAGACGAAGCAATGCGATATGAATGTGACGCAATACTCAATGTACCCTAATTGTTCACACTTCGAAATGTTACAAACACAGTTTTTATTGTTCCATTTCATCTTCATATAGAATTAACGCAGCAGTATGTTCCACAGGTTAAACCATGGATGCGTATCGGAAAATGTGTAACAAAGGAGTTGCTTACGCAAACCTATCGTACATACACTGCCAGTCAGCATGTACACTCTGCTCAGGTGTAGTCATGTATTCTGGAAAGCAAAGTATCATGCATTAGTAGGCGCGAGAAATCATATATAACGTAATTGAATATTGTGACAAAGAAAAGAAGAGGGAATCAATATCCCTTTCTGTCAAGCGACAAAACGGGCGGCTGCAATGTTAATTTACATTTGCATATAATAATTGGCTCACCTTTCATATCAGACACACAGCTACCAAGTGCTTTATTTGTGTTTCGTCACTTACTGTACACCAGATTACTGATATTTCCTTCGCCTTATAAACAAGATAACAAGCGTATGCAGCGCTACGCCACTGAAGGTCAATAAGCCTCAACGCTCTGTCATGTAGTATTTTTAAAGGTCTCAAAAGTAGATTTTCTGCTCAAGAGCACATGACGGAAGGGAGGTGAAGCTCTCTTTGTTACTTCGATGGATTTTGTTTCCTTTCAATAAATTCTTTATTGTATACAATTTGGTATATTCACAATCCACTCCAATATTGTAAACAACTCTACGGTACTACAACAGAACCTCAAGCTTCTCTCCCATCGGTATACTTCTGCTGTATATTGTAGATTATTCTAGACACAAAATTTATGGGTTTACTTGGAAACAAATTCATGATTTCAAATTCCAAATCACCTACTGTGTAAATATATAATATATTTACTCTAACAGATAGTGACAGTTATATTTTATAAAGATAAATATGTTCAAGACAAAATTGCTTAAAGGACAATTTTCTTTAGAAATTGTGTCATTTCTCTTACACCAATGTCTGAAATGGTACATCGCATAATTTAAAGAGAAATGTTTGCCGAATATTCACACGATACCATCACGGGATTTAAATGTGCAAGTTAACTTTAAACCAGGGTTGAAAGAAGCGTAAACTGGGGATACTCCAGTTGTATTTAGGGTTAGGCTTTTTAATTTCGCGTCTCTTGTCACACACGTGCTAACAGAAATAGAGTTCTTTTATCGTTGACTGAATTTTTAGCTATCACCAAATAGTCTAAAACATAAAACATAGGACAGATAACTTTGGCTTTCATATGCAGCACTATCACTGTCATTTGCTCTAGTGCAGCGTAGTACTTTAGATGAAGTTAATTTGGAATTAGGAGATACAAGCAGCTTCCCTTCAAAAGCTCCGTCTTGTATCCCTACGGCAAGGGTAATCATCCCTGTGAAATCTGAGCTACTCTCTCGTTGCTGATAACGTCACCGATGTCAAAAAGAAGTGACGTATCTCAATATAATTGGTAAGCCATCTTAAAGACACTGTCATGCATGAATATAATTTATGGTTACATATATTCTGTCAAAGTCAGAATGTATACTTAACTCCTGACTATGGAGTAATTCCAAGCCATTATGAAAACTAGGGGAAATTTTAAACTGTCAGATAAGTGCAGATACTTCAAAACTATACCATAAGTATAAAATATCTTCTTAAGAGTGTTTCTATACATTCATAGCATACTAAGAAAGCATTCAAGTTTGAATATAGCTTTTTATACTGAAAGATAATACCTACGGATTTTTATTATATCCAGACGTTACAGTTTTGGGTAGCAATTTTTAATTAAATGCTGCCGATGGTCTACATTAGAGATAGCGAAAACCGCCTTCAAGATAATCGTTCCATATCTGGATATTTATTTGGCAAACAGGGATTCTCACCACAGTTTCGCTGTAATCTCCAACTGGCCTAGGCTTGGCATTGGAGCATACCTTTTCAGAATGAAGAAACGAAGAAACTGCGAAAGCCAAGGAAAGATCTATGGAACCTTAGTAGTGCATTAGGAATATTTTGCAATGTAATCTCTGCATTTGGAACGAGCTGCTCCTCATTATGAATTGTTATTTAAATTAAAGTGTACCTACTTTGATACCTGTCACTTGGAAGTATCAAACAGAACAAAGTGATTTTATAATGCAGAGCAATAAAGCAGGACTAAAAACAACAATATATAAAGAGAGCAAATTAGCTACAAGGGAGTACGAAAATAAAGTAAGATGAAATGCTTCAAATGTAGCATCTTAAAATAACCCACATAGGTAATCTGTATTAGAGTGCATTGTTTCACTCTATTATATACAGCAGTTGTAAAAGATGAAGAAACAGAACAAGTGAACGATGGCAAAGTAGCACAGAAAATTATGTACGTTTAACTCTGCTTACATGTCTCTATCCGTACTATCAGCCTTCCAAACCTCATCTTTCTTACCTAAAACAGGAATTTATCTGTCACTTCATCCCTGGTTGTCGGAGCATCAACATGTCCTTAACCCTCCATTGCTCCATATCCCAACATCGTGCCAATATATGCATTCAGAATTATCTCTCTTCACAAACAAGGCAGGTTCTTATAGAGCGTTCAACAATAAATTTTGTTTCGGAATCTACAAGTTTAAGCCAGAAAACCCCAATATGGTAACAATAGGTAGGCTTAGTTTTTTCCATGAAAACTATGTGAGAAGCTGAATTTTATTCCTGCCAACCTGGTCCATAATGAGAAATTGTTATAACCATAAATGAAGTTAAATGCAATGCATGTAAATAACCTTATTATTATTTAAAAAGTAATTAGTAAAGTAGTTAATGGAGAATCTCTCTTGAATTTCATAGTTTATGCTTAAATTAAATATAATGACATTTCGGATCTTAGGAACTTCTGTATTTCAAATTTGAGTTTAATCAACGTTAACTATATTAAAGTTAACAGTGAATGTAAGCATTAATAAAATAACACAAAAATTTCTTTGCACTTATAGCTTTCGATTACATAATCTTGTCTTTTTATTTATGGAATAGTCTCCAGTTTCTTTTTCAATAAGCAAACATACAAATTTGTCAGGAATCATGAACGAAAGCTTCCTCAAGTTACAGTGCATACATTTATTTTCGTGTATAACTAAGTTATTCTCTTCATGTCGGATTGGTTGCTCATAATTATTGTATACAATGACGTAGGTTAGAGTTCAACATCTCCCACGCCATCACCATCCTATCACTAGACGTCATCAGATGTCTCGCACACTCACTGGTATCAAATACACTGGCAGGGTTAAATCAATATGTAATGCTGTTGTAATCCGGAAATTAAATTAATTTGTTACCGGAAGATATACGTGGGCGTGGTTTTGACCCCTTAGTGGCCAGCAATGATTAATAGCGTAATTCTATACAACACGCATTTTCTTAAACTCTCTCATCTCCCTGGACTCTTACCATACCTTTGATGAACAACTCCATAGAAGTAACTCATATTTATTGTCTGATATATTCGGAATCGCTTTTGAGCTCATTTAAGGGCAGGCCTCTGTATAAAGATAAAAACTATGACTGTAATTAATTATTTTAAATTAATTTTTGATAAAAATTAGCTTCTTTGCAGTATTATTTGTGAAAATTCAGAAAGTATATTTTCCCATTGTTAATATAGGGAAGTCCAAACTAATCCTTACTGTAAATATTTTTCCGCTATTTTTGGCTCTAAAATGGCTCCAAGGTTTCATTAAAGTAACACATGTTTGAGTGAAAAAATAAAATGCCGATATTGAATACTGCGGGAATGATATCTGAATTCCTCGTATAGAAGAAGTATTTCATCTTCTTAATAATTAAGCATAAGAAATAGACAAAAACATGCTTAATAAAAATGTACATTCCTTTAGAACACGACATGAATTATAAAAAATGATGTGTATTAAGCATCTCGGAGATATTTATTATTATTGGCTTCAATTTTTAAATCATTTCATTGTGGTATTGTGGTTATACAATGATATTTTCAAGATCCTGCGAAGAGTAAGAATTCCAAGGCAAGTATATACTCACTAGATTCAAACATTTGACTGCAGATGAGTTTCCACTGTCCCCTTATTTTCTGGAACGAAATATAAAATGCTATTCCAACAATTGCTTATTTCAACTAACTTGAAAGAAATCTCTTGTGCATTGCGCACGTGAATTTTAACTACTCTAGTACAACTCTTTGGTATAAACGCATATTCCTCTAATTCAAGTTAATCGAGATAAAAGTTTAGAAATTATTTGATACATAATTTTCTTACCGGCACAAGGGGTGTATGAGAATAGATTAATCATTGAGCCATAGTCAAATCTTTTAAGAACTATTCGCTACTGAGAGCTTGATACTCCGTTCTTTTGCAAGACAAAACGATAAAAATATCTGAAGTGTTGCATTCACAAGAACTTTTCTATTCAAGTGCAAAATATTTTACAAACGATTTTCCCTTTTCATATTTCATATTAATTGAGACATATTCAGGATTTCTCCTATTGTTAATTTTTTCGCAAGCGAAAGGGAAATGTGTGAATGCAGTAGACTTTAAACAGTAGTCACTTCTTTAAACTGCTTCTTTAGCTGCTTGCTATGTGATAGCTTTGAAAGTCATTTCCCTTTGCATGACCAACAAATAACAAAACGGGTAACACAATTCTGTTTGAGAGGACAATAGGTATTGGAAAATTGTAACAAATAACAAGGAAATTAATGGTTCTTTCACCTACCTTGTGTAGGACAATGCTTTCACAGGAGAGTCGTACTGAAAAATTCAATACCATAACCGAAATTTGAGCCAAGGGTGCTCTAGCCACTGCTAGCACAACATTAAATTTTCCAACTGACTATTATTTTCCCGGTAAACCACTCGGAATTCTCTTATACACATGGGACAACTACTTTGGTGGCCACTTATTATGCTGCAAGTAATTTAAGGCCCGGGCTTTATGGTTAAGACCACAATTCGGTGGAAATTAATTGCTCTCTGATATTAGTCGTGTCTAGGGTACGTAGAGTCAGACTGAAAAATGCAATGTTATGACTGGGATTTAAACCTCGTGTGTGTGTGTGTGTGTGTGTGTGTGTGTGTGTGTGTGTGTGTGTGTGTGTGTGTGTGTGTGTGTGTGTGTGTGTGTGTGTGTGTGTGTGTGTGTTTTAACAAAATCTACAATTTCTGATCAGTAGATTTTCCCAGTATTCTCGTGATTAAACCAATTATGAAAAAGCCATTCAGAATTAATGACTTCTAACAACATACCCAGAAGATTCAAGGTAAAAATTGCACTTACCATGGAATTATCTTAAAGATATGGTATTTTAGTCAGGATTGTTAGAGTCGGTTTTCAGAAATTTAAAATATGTCACATCTAAAGAGTATTCTGGGATGAGAAGATTTCCTTGCCCGTCCATGTGGCGTAGATGGTAGCGTGTGTACCTCACGTTCAAGAGGACCGAGTTCCAATCTCATTTAGGGTGAGTTACCTGGATTAGGTTTTTCCCGGGTTTTCCCTTGTTCTGAAAGACGAATGTTGGATAGCTCTAAGCTCCATGGACCCCTGACTCATCTGAGCAGTATTTCACCCATTTCATTCATTGTCCGATATGACTTAGAGGATGTAAATTAAAAAAAAAAAAAAAAACTTCAAAATCGTGCCGCATTCTTGCAAGGTACCAAATTTAAATATCATGTCTAGAACTTAACTGACTTTTCGGTTGATGTATATTATATTCTATATAAAAGTAAACGAAAATAGGTAGAAAATACCATATGAGTACAGCAAAATAGTTTTTTAATGGTTATACTGATTTCAGTCAAGCGAAGATCGCGCATTTTTCTCTTGCTACATTGCATGTAATTTAATGTCATAATGTACTATCGATATGTATATCTAAGAATGCACTAAACTAGTAGGGGACTCTTCTAAATTATATGTTGCTTCCTGCCACATTTTACATGCACCATAATTTCAAGGTTTGCAAAACTGTTTTGGCATATAACTATATTTACATAAAATACAGTTTTTCGTTGTTGCGTTTCATTATATTCATAGTGATATAGCAGCTTTGCCAGGTCATTGAGAGTTCAGTGCCAAACCGCAGGAAATGAAAACAGAATAAGCTATAATTGTAATTAGTGTTATCGCTAATGAACTAGAAAAACTCGGGAGCCCGACATCCAGAATACTTTGGAAAGGTTTGTTTATTCCATTTATACCGTGCCTTTAACTGCAATGGTCTCGTATTTGTTGGGTTTTAATCATTAGATCACGCACACATTTGCACTCTCATTCATACTTCCAGACTCTGGGGAAGATAAGAAATGATCTTTGTCGGAAAAAAATCCTCACCCCCACCGCTGGGAATCGAACCCGAAACCCCTAGCACGGCAGGCAAGTGCTCTACCGGGACCAGCCGGAAAGTTCTCGAGCGCTTTCGCAAAGCGAGTCAGTCTTGTGAGTTCGAGAGTGCGTCAGTCTGGTGAGTGAGGAAGGATGGAAGAACAAGACGAGGTCTTGTGGATTATGTCTAGCGGAACTAGTGAATGACTTAAAGGGTGCGTTTTAAGTGTGGTAAGAACTGTTCTTCAAGCGAGTTTGTGACAGCTATGTAGAAGTGCAGTCACTTGTTATTACTGTCCATACAACACATGAATGCAAGGACAGGAATGTGCATGCAGCGTATTCACTTTTGCTGTCCGTTTGAAGTTTATGCTCGCCGTCCGGATATGATCAAGATGCGAGGTTCATATAAATTACTCAGTATTGTCACATAACTGAACCATGCAGTTACTGAAACGAGCATTAGATCTGCAGCATGGCTACCAATCTCATACACTCATTTCGTGTTAAACAGATCCACTACCTGAGCATATAAACATTTCAAGACCCTCTTCCTCTTCAGACTGCGCTTGCCTTCTTGTGGTGGGTAGAAAATACATAGACTTCTTCTGTTCGGCTCCTCAGCGAGTGAATTCTGTGGATAAAGAGGCTACGTCGGACGAATTTTGTTACCACCGCTTCGTTACGGAAGAAGTGACAGTGAAGAATAAAACTAGTTCACATCAGTGAAATAAAGAATGGGCTAATCGATTGGAGAATTAGGTGAAATGATAATGAAGTGGAAGTAATGCCTCTTTCATAATTAATATATGTTACGTATGAAGAGGGAATTCTTAGTGTTTACGAGAGATATAATTCATTGATGGCTCCATTTACCGATGCTTAAAAGCTCATAAAACTGGAAACTGTGTGACCTATCTGCAAATGCACTGAACCAAGTACATATCAAAAGTCATTTGGAAAACATATTAAGTAATAACCAAATTGGGAGAGAAATGAAAAACATTCCTTTTACAGGAACACTTTGAAGTAGAGTTGGTGTGAAACAGTAATGGACGTTCTATTACTTATCACTAAACTATGGAAACTCATGCTCTCTTTACTATTTGCAAGGGAATAATTAAAAGAAAAATACTGTGTTTCATCCAACACTGCTATACCATAGTACAGGTTTTGAGCTCCCTTTAATTAAAAATACTGTGTACGAGGTGCTGGTAATGCTAATGGTGGTGGTGGGGTTGGTTGTGTGTGTGTGTGTGTGTGTGTGTGTGTGTGTGTGTGTGTGTGTGTGTGTGTGTGTGTGTAAACTGTAATGAAATAGATATGCGAATTTATAAACACTAAGCCCACTGCGAAAAGGTTTTTCAATGTCACTTCAACATAATCCTTTAGACCAGGGGATTCCTTTCCCTATACATGTTGTTTTCCCCACCCCAATGACCAAGGTAGCGAGAGACAGAGGTAGCAGTCAGTGGTGTTGCTACTAACTCTTAGGGTATCTCTTCCAGGTAAAGTCAGATCACAGAACCTGGAAGAATTGAAAGCATCTGTTAAATATGACCCTGATGTTCAAAATTGGTAGAGATTTCTTATAAACCGAGGAACTTAATGGAAAAAATATGAAACCATTTAGTGAAAGCGAATTCATCAAGCAATGCTTGCTAGTTGTTGCGAAGGAATTTCGTCCCGATTTAGTCGATTTATTTTCATTAGTCAGTCTCTATCGAGGTACATTAACGAGACACGTAGAAGAATTGTGTTGTGATTTGGAAGGACAATTAAAGGACAAAATAAGTTCATTAACAGGTTTTTCTCAAGCCCTGCACGAATACGTGGACAGATTTGACGAGGGAAGTTGACAATGAATTAAGCATATTATTTGTGGCACAATTGCGACTGTGGGAAGGACAACTGGTAGTTGCAGATTTATATCATTTCTCTTGCTTGCGTTCCGTGTTCAAAAAACTTCTGGAAAAGTATGCAGAACTTATAAAGCAACTACATGATACATTTCCTTCACAATTTGAATATACAAAAAACTGAGACAAATATCCAGTTATTTTGCACTCCTTTGAAGTTTGCATGTAGTGAGGCCCCACTTGAGCTACAAATGGAACTACTGAAGGAAGGATGGAAATTATTTAAATCTTTGCCCAGTAGTGATTATCAGAGATTTCCTTTGTTTGTATTTAATTTAATGGAAGTCTTTGGCTCTACAATATATCTGTGAACAAACCTTTTCAGAGATGAGCTATATTAAAAGTGAGTATCGCAGCAAGATAGATAAGATCACCTTACTTATTTTTTTGAGACTGTGCACTTCGTCTTTTGCACCACATATTGCAAACCTTTCAAAACATAACTTGAGCGACAGAAGTCATCCTAAGAAATATTAGTTAGTTAGTAAGGAGTAAACTATGAGTGCGAACACTTATGATTTCGTACACGTTAGAATGGTAGCGATGTTCGGCCACTGGAACTCGGTAACTACAGGTAAACGTGCGATTCTATCGCACCGGGTGGAAAGAGGTGATTTCAACCTCCCCTTTCCTGCTTTGAGTACCGCAGCACTAGACTAAAGTGTCTTTCACTGCAAAAACAAAAATGCTACAAGGGGAGCTACCTGGAGAAGGTTTATTCAGGGTAGCTCTAAGCTCCATGGACCCTGGACACATTTGAGCATCATTTCACCCATCTAATTCACCGTCCGATATGACTTAACATTAGAGGACGTAAAATTAAAAAAAAAGTGCTACTGTAATACATTTAACACAATTTATAAACAAAAGCAGTATGTGCACTTTTAAAGTTATAAAGTTCACAAAAGTACAAAATCTTGAAAAATGACAGAGTGCTTAATCTGTAATGTTAGCTACTTGCTATTTCTGCACATAAGCAAATTATTTTCTCTTTTCTTTAGTTTAACTTCTAGAATTTTTTAAAGTATGGGTGATTAAAAAGAACATAGCAAAAGTTGCATCCTATTTCATATATAGTGAAATATCATACAAATGTAACCTAGAAAGCAGCATTTTAAGTCATAAAGTTATATATTGATCACAAAATGGGGTTGCACCACATCTTGCTCTAAAGTTTTCAGTCGTTTGCTACAGTCTGCATTTTATTTTGGTTGTTACTGATCTGTTTTTGTCTGTGAATAGAATAAAGGGGAGCAAAAGATTAATACAGAAAGTCCATTGTTTACATGTAGAAATTACAAAAGTGACTATTTACTGATTATCTAGTGACTGTGGACAAATATGCTCTATTAATGACACATATTAGGGAGTGACCTAGGTTCCAGTAGGGATCACCAAACGTGACGGCGTTTTAAACGCTTTACGGTTGAGCACATCCAAAGCTCAAGGCGCCTGCAGTGCCGAAATTCAGAGGAATCGATTGTACGCCAAGTAAAAATTGCACATTCGTCTCAACACACTGAATATTGAAGCCTAGTCCTTCATGTCTCAACCAAAGAATATTGAAGGGAATTATCGGAATGGAAGTTGAGTGTTTTACCGACGGGGGAAAAAGCATGCTTAGAGAGAACGCTCGTATGAAATCGAACCTGAAATCCTCCTCATAGGCTATCGCGGAGCTCTTTCACTCGGTAACAATACCATTGTAAATACGTAAAACATCAAAATGAAACATGAACTGTGATCAAAATGGAACCATTGCTTGTAAATGGTTGTGTGCTCTTATATACAAAAATAGAGGTAAATATGTTTGTATGGGAACAAGAGAATAAAAAGAAAGATAAAGCCTTTTGGAAACACTTTATTCCTGGGGCTAAAATTGAATTCCCTTCAAATAGTTGCTCCTAAGCTCCCATTTAGTGAGAAAGACCCAACTACGTGTGTAGAGTATGCAAATATATACACGAAACATATTGTGATAGTTTAGTTTTCATATCATTTCACTTTGCATCCTTTGTGCCTAACGGTGCAATGAATCCCACGTAATGCACCTGGTTCCGCCTTCCGCTTGAGTAGCAGAAGTGTCGAATACAGAACCACTACTCCCTTTTCGGTCCTTGCCAACTGTCGAACACAGACTTCCCTCCACTCAAGCTGAGCAAATGTTTCCTCACGATAACCAATTTCCCAATTCCTATTGCCAGCACGCTAGCTAATATACAGTGTGTCAATAAAACTAACATTTTAAACTAGTATAAAATAATACCTGTTAAATGTTAAGCAAGGAAAATAACAAAACTGGAACACTCAGGTCAACAATATTATGGAGATCATTATTTTGTTCTTTAAAGATTCTATCCTACAAATAGCCTCCATTTCTGTAATGAATTCCGCTAGTCTATTATGGAGATATAAAATAAAAATAAATAAGTAAATGTAGCATTTGAACTGGAATAGCAGTAATTTCTCTTCGAATCCTTTTCTTCAGTTTTCAGGGCTTTGTAGACGAGTTGAATATATCCCCTTAGAAAGTAGTTGCCCAGAGGCAGATTGGGGATCTGAGAGCTCAAGCAATACCTGCACATTTACATATCAAGTGATTCCCTAAGAGTTCACCCAAAGCTGCAAAAGCAATTCTGGCTCTGTGTGCTGCATCATCGTTTTGCTGGAACCACATTGGCCCCTTCAATGTAAATCTTGTACGTTCCATGGTGAAGGAGATGAATGTGGACTAGAAATAACTGTTGTTTTTCACCTTACCTCAACTTCGATAGAATAGAAGTCAAAAATGCTTTGTAAAGATACTCATACTTACTGACTTTGTAAGAATCTCTCATATAATTGCTAGGGATTTTCTGGGTAATGTGACGGAGTATGGTACAGCCGTCTGACGCGTGTACCCAAATGTAACTTACCACTAGCTGAAATTCGTAAACATTTTGACACTAGTTCACTTGGATAGACAGAGGTCCAGATTTGCGGAATCGGCAAGGAACAGACACAATGATGCTCCATTAAAGCTTTTAATATAAGCACTTAAAATGTTACAGACATAACTGCTTTATCTAACAGAATGTATTCCTAAAACCCCAACACAGGGAAAAAAGTGGCGCAGGAACATCACATTCTGTAATAAATAACTTTATAAATTTGCATGAAATATTCTCATAAAACAATAGTCCCAAAATTTAAATCGGGAATACAAAAGGTTCTCCAATAAACAAAAAAGACACCATAAAGCGGGACTAAAGCAGACCGGGGAACCTCAGCGCTCAGAAACTGAAGCTGGAGGAACGGGAACCAACTCCCAGGAAAAAACCGCCCGAAGCTGGAAGCATAGAAATCACAAATACGGAACAATCGGCACAGTACCAGTAGCAAAATTAGTGTTTATCAGAACTGTTAGACGGAACACCAACGCCAAAACACAAACAAAGCCAAAAATGCAAACAGTTTTCGAAAAAGGTTCGTGATGCAGTAGCTTGTGTGTATGTGTGTGAGAGAGAGGGAGAGATAAAGTGAGAGAGAGACTCGGGAACGCTAGGTGATTAATACCCAGCTTAATATTATTTTCAACACCGATAAAATAAAGATTTCGAGGAGAGTTCTACGAAATTCTCAAATTAATATATACGTGGAGTAATTTTAGTTATGTTCTCAATATTGGCAATATGGATTTTTATTAAAGTACCCCATGCATAAGATATTTGGATAGTAAAATTGAAAAATAAGTATATTTTCATTCTGTGGTCTGTTTTGAAATTTAATGCACTTTTTAAACGATTGAAAAATCTGATAGAAAACTTCTGCACACAAAATCTTGATTATCTTAAAAGCATATTTAGTGGGCAATTTTCGGGATATTCATTCCTATCAATTTCCGTTTCTCTACAACTTTATCATTACCACACATTTCCTTGTCTTGTTTTTTGTGTTTTTGTTTTGTAGTTTACGTCCTTCAACCCTAAGTCATATCGGACGGTGAAGGAATTGGGGAAACGATGCTCAAATGAGTCCAGGGTCCATGGAGCTTACAGTTACCCGACATTCGGCTTGAAGGATGAGGGAAAATGCCGGAAAAGCCTTATCCAGGTAACTCATCCTGATCGAGATTCGAACTCAGGGCCTATTGAACGTGAGGCAGACATGTTACCATCTACGCTACCGAAGCGGGCCACTTTGTCCTTAGTGATGTCACAGAAGCTTTATGCACCTTTAAGGACAGCATACAGCCCCCCACTTTGTAAAAATTATACATATATAGAACATTTTTATGCAATATCAGAGCAGTACCTCAGACATCATACTCGATTTTGAAAGCACCGCGTAAAAACAGGTAGAGCAGGGGAGAATTTTTCATCAGAGTTACCTTCATTTCAGATATTTCGCAATCTCTCACAAGACTTAGTGCGCTATCCCATTGCTAGTTTTCTGGTCAGCAATCCGTTTTTAGGTTGTGAAGACTACCCTATCCTGCTGGGAGGGACTTACGGCGCCTAATATCTTCCACCCTCCGTTGCTGCTTCGCGCTGAAAGTTTTGATTCTTCCTTAAGAATGCCATGGAACAGAAAATATTTGTACCTGCTCTAGGGAAAATACCACGTAAATTAAAAGAGCGTGGTATATAGATGGTCATAAATGAGCATCTATACCTGGGCCGTCCTTAGTTTGTGGAGCGATGTAAACAAAAACACATGTACGTGTGCTGTTTGGCCTTGTGGCTCTCTGAAAAATACAGTTCACATATCACTTTTAAAGACTTTATATCTAATTCAAACTATATTAGCAGCTTCGCATTATTACAAATACAACAGTCAAACAGTAATTTTTTAGTGTTTTATTTGGTAAATATAAATGTAAGTTGTGTGTATTAACCAGAATGCACGCTGCGCTTCGACAGTTTAAAAGCAAAAAGAAGGGGGAGAATCAGTTTAAATCATACATGGCTACTTCCGTACAATATGTAAAAGTTTCAGCGGGAAACCGTTAAAAAGTGGCGAGAAGCAAATTATTGTCAACCAGTTATCGAAAAGCACGACCAACTTACAGCTGGGTAGGGGACCAGAGGCATTCGGGCCACACCACCCATTTATCTCAGTCACTAACTGAGGGGATGATTAGGGAAGTGTCACTGGTCGCTGGCCGCCTCTTCCCCCTCCCCCGGCCGTTTGTAACCTTCGCGGTGATTTACTGAAACGAGAGGCTTCGAGAAACAGTGATATCCCTATAAAGGGGGCTGCAGTGAGTGAGTTCAGTCAGTTCTTGGCGATCAGCTGTGAGAAGCCCCCAGTGAGCGGACGGACTGCGTACGTGCGTCGGAGGAGTGTACGTAATTGCGAGTGCAAGTGGAACTGTAACGGACGAACTGGTGAATTGTAATTGTGTGCTTTACCTAATTCTGTGTAATCGGCAAGTGTTCAACTGAAATTCGGTGGAAATAAGGAACATTTTTGAGTGGTGCAATCGGACTTTTAATTTCACGAACCCACAAAGTCACACTATATTGAACGTATTTTGCAAGTTGTTTGAAAACACCCAACCTTAGCAACTGAGGACGTTATTAATTTGTCAGCAGAATTAACCCGTGTTTCAACGCCAAGTATTAATGCCACTCGAAGTGAGCTTGTGAAAACCAAGGCTTTCTAATTCAGAAAAAAAAAAGTAAAACATAACTTGTGGAAGGTGAACATGATGAATTTGTTAAAGGTGCTACCCATCGCAAAGTTGATAGTTTCTTTGAAAGAAACGAGCCACCAACAATCACAAAAGTGGTTCAAACAATAAACAATGTTCCCGATTAGCCGAGCTTTGAAAAACTAGCTGGTACATTATTCCACGCCACACAGATTTTGCATTTCTGAAAAGAAACAAACAAAATATAATTGTTGAGCGTGAACATACATTGTTGTGGCGCAGGAATTATCAAAGGAAAATTCCAACTGGAAGACGTTTAAGGAATTTATCAGTTGTTGAATTCCAACTAGCTAAGTAAAGTACTTCTTTTAGTTGCATGCCACGGGAACGTTCAGGTCATTGCCAAAGTGGCTACACGCAATTATTTAGCACTATTATTCAGTAGAAAGACCCGTGCCTTAATTTAATTTATAAATGAGGCAAGGTTACGCGAAGAAAGCAAATATTTAAGTAATTGTTGTAGGCATGCAGTCATCTTTTAGCGTACAAAGGCAGCACTGTATTATACATAGATACACCTTTGCATTCAATCTTAATGTAAAAGTGCTACTGCATAAGCTATTCAAAACATCGAAAACGACATAGTTCATTGACGGCGTACATGTTTGCCAAGTTGTAATAGAATAGCTCGAATATAGTCTCCAATTTCAGTCGCTGACGGAGTAACACATTTTCCCGGTATGTTTGTATCTCTCCATAAACTAAGGTTGGCCCCGGAATATGAGAAAGTAAAAGAAGGAGAGGAATCAGCAACGCGCATAGATACTCTTTCTTTTGGCCTTTAAGAGAAGCTCATATGGTCATCGAAGGGACAGATGCGTTAAAGCATTGTATAAAGTGTTATAATCGTGTCCACCAGTTTTTAGAAATGAGTCAATATTTTATTGTTTACTATTATTAACTGTTTTTCTTGAAGATCACAGACTATCTGTTTGAACCAAGTGGTTAACTAGGTAAACTGGAATCGAAAGTCTTCACTTGTCTTTGTGTTATGTTGAGGGTTTCTTATATTCTGTGATAACCCAAGAAAGGTGGCGCCGCTGTAATGTACGTGCCTCCACTTGGATGAACCTGCTTTCGATCATAATTGATCGCGCAATCTGATTTGGGTTTTTCGTTGTTTTGCCTTGTTACTTGGGAGAATGGGTGTGTACCTTCACAACATAACTTCCTTTCCACCAGTTAGTTCCCTTCATTCCAATTCCTTGAGTGTGACCTCAGGCTCGTTGTGTATGGCAGTGGCGGATCTATGGCACGGCAACTTTCGCATTGTAGAAGCTGTTATCAGCACTAAGCGGCTCTGCGTAGTCGTTATGCTCATGTGGCGCTTGTCGGATACGGAATGTTGGTGGCTGCACAGCTAGACCTGGTGTCGGGATGAAGGAATTTCACCACTTGTTAGAGACTTTCGCGTTTCTCTTGGCCTGATTGTCCGCAGCCTTAAGGCCTCCTGCAGTTTCTTTACTTCATTCCTTCCTTCTGAGAATGTTAGCTGCGGGGATCTGTGCCAGAATGTGCAAGGTGTCCCCCTACGTGTGCACTCTATAACTCTTTAAATTTATAGAATGTGTAAACCGTGTAGCTTTTATATTATTACGCAACTGTGGAATCAAAGTGAAGGTACATAAAGTTAACATGTAATTTACTGAAATGAAATAAAAAACTGTCCACTCCAGAACGGTTATTGTATCATAAGAGTTTCCATAAATTGAAAGATGCCGGCATTCTGCTGAAGTTTCATATATTTTCGGTTAAAATCAGACAAATAGGCGGATTTGTACGAAATTTGAATAATAAGTGGTACTGGAGAAGAATTATTAGATAACAACTGACAAACAACATCACAAAGAATGAAGGTGAATTAAATTAATTACTGTTTCTATCAAGTTAAAACATAAAAGACTACCCATAACTTCACCTTGGCTAACTAGTACTTAAAATATATAGCAATTTCGGTGACAAGATTAGCAGGTGAAGTCAATTCTATTAATAAAAGGAAAATCGAGAATATTTGGAACAAATCAAGGGAGTGGAAGTGATACATCAAGAGCTCTGGAACATTCATTTCAAATCTGCAGACATAACAAAGCCAACATAGATGCTGCGATATGTGCACCGAATCCCGTGAATATCTCTGCACGGTCGTTGGACATTCATGGCAACAGCATGGTGTAATCATTTGATGGCTGGAGAGGCAGATATGAAGAGACTGAATGGAGCGAAGAGTGCACTCGTTCAAAAACCGATGTGACACGTTTATCAAAGAAGCGAAAGAAAAAACGGCGTATCTGGCGTATGCACGCATGAATATTGAGCGTTGTGCAGTCACAATTTTGGCCATTCATACATACACTCAGCGAGGCAAAAATACTGGACTTAAAAATATGCATTCTCTGTGTTAGGTGATGTATAAAGAACTATTTTAACGATATATTTTCCCTCTATACATATATTGTGCTCTCTTCACTCTAGATACGAAAGCTGTTCCCTCCATGAGTGAACATTTTCTTAAGAAGCGAAGCGGAGAATATGACTAACGCAGCGTTGCCAACAGTAGTATAAGTTATGCCACGAGTACCGTCATTTTGTTCTCGTTAGCATGCAGCATAACTTTTAAATTACTTTTGTATAAAATCACAACGTTGAGTAAATATTTGGAAAAGGATTTTAAATGAATGTGCAAAATATCTATATTTCGGGTATTAATTTTTAAGGTAGCCCATTTATGAACTTCCTCCATCGCGTGACGGAACCAAGAGTTGCCGGCGAAATAATGCCAGCAGAGGCGCACTGGAGTCTTTACTTCATAAACCTGTAGCAAATGTCTCATTGTTTCATTAAACAAAATGGGTCCTATTAAATTTCTAGCACTTATTAATATTAAGTACACTGCAATTTTAGGCGTATAATATGGTGTTTTCACAATAGCACAGATCTTACTATTTAGCAATTTTCGAGGCGACCATTCCAAACTGGCACTAAATTAGAAAGAGATTCTTTAAGCATTTTATCGATCGTCAAGTTACGGCCATCTTTGAAGAAGTTTTATGAACTGCGTGTTGAAATTTCCTAAGCGCCAAAAGTCTGTAACTTTTTAATCTAGGTTTGTTAATTGCATTTTAAATTTATTTGGAAGATGATTACCCAGCAGGAACATGACCGATGTCTTTTTCTTCCTCTACTAATTATTTATCAAAATAAAATGAGTTACATGTTAACTTTTTCAGTGGATTAAATTCAATTGTCAACCAGTTAACTCAAGGTGATATAGCACAAATGAAGTTAAAATCTTTCCAATATATCCAATCTGTTCACAATTACTAGTAGCAATCCCTAAGCTCCAGCTTCATCCACGATCCACCTTAATCTCATACAATTTAAATTAATACAATCCTAATACAATCATTTTCTTAAATTACTTTGTCTTCACACATGTGACTGTCGTCTCCGAATATAAAAATTCTTTCAAATCTCCATAGCAACCTTAGATTTCTTTATGCCTACGTCACTTGTAGCAACCTGTTATACACGTCTTATTTATTTTTACACTTTCATTTCCTAAACTTTAAGTATTATGATATTTTCAAATATTCTTTAATTATTTTTAAACTTTAAATCATATCATAAAACAAATAAATAATTATAACATTGATTTTTCTTTCAAGGCTGAATCCAGAACAACTGCTACAACCAAATTCAACATATTTCCTGTTGAGGCAAGGCTACACTGAAAATTACAACTTCTATAATAATAAACCTGTCATTATGAATATTTAGCCACATAACTAGAGTATCAGTTTAAACTTTCATTGAAATTTTCATGTTGATACACCAAATAGTTCATTAATTATTTTTTTGAAAATATTATATAAATTATAAATGTTATACGCGTCAGAAAATATGAGCCTTTAAATAAAAGTTTTGTTTTTGGCTAGTACAGAACAATTTTAAGAGACTCACATTCTTAATTTTTGGAATATTCTTTTAGCATTTGTTCTAAAATATTTTTCATTAGCTCTCTAAATTTTGAAAATATTAACCTTTTTTTAACCCTTAACACCATGTAATTTGCAAAACATGAGTACTAACAAAAAAGGGAATGTGAAGTTTCTTATTTACATATTATGGACCTATCCTGTAAGTTTCACTAAGTTAAATGAAAAACTTTGACGCGTGGGCCATTTTGTTTACTGAAAGATATTAGAAAAAGTTGTCTCAGGTAATTAAATTTAAAGTAATATTAGTTACTTTTAACGATTGTTAAATGTCACTTTAAATTTTCACGTGATGGCCTAAAACGGCGCAAATGGTAAAAACAGCATGCCATTGATTACTATAAACCCTAAGCTACCACAAATGTCAAAAAAGAAAACTCCATGATCTTCAACATTTTCGGCGAATTTTCAATGTAGCCTTGCCTTAAACCTATCTAGACTGGTTTCTAGCACAAATCCGAACCTTGAAATTTACCAAGGATCGTGCAAAATGCTTCTCGTAGGTAACACAGCCGCAAGCAATGATGGCGATTTATAAACGAAATAAGGGTGCTCAACTGCATGGTCATCAGCACCCTTCAAAAACTAAATCATGGCAATAGCCAGGGATAGTTGCCAAAAAAGAAAAAAAACATCAAAATTAAATGGCAAATAAAATAAATCTGTACAATTATAAAAAGGAACAATGAAAAACTATAAATAACAATTAATAAACCACCAAAAGGAATAAACAGTTTCCAATGTTAAATTTTATAACCCATCTTATTACTGATATAGGAGAATATGGTCGTGTGCTTTCAAGTTGATTTATTTTCTACTAGTCTTATTATTCTCCTAGAGAAATGTGGTCCTTTCATATGTGATCTTGAACTTTCTGGGTGATGCATTATATATTACTGGATCACATGTCGTTCTTGAAGTAGATGCTTTATGCGTAGAGTTGGCTGAATCGTTCTTCTTAAGACTGGACTTGGTAGGCGCGCTCACTCATGCTGGTGTCTGTTGCTTTGACAGTGATCTTTGTGTAATATTGTTCTTTCGGATATTACTGCTCAGTTTATGTCACTAGTTTGTGTTGCAATTTCACGTCTAGATACCGGCTTAGCTAAACTGCACTGTAAAGTAACGGTCCTAGGGACAGAAAGCTGACGAATACACAAGAGCTTCCGGGTTCCCAGGAAGGACACCTTCTCTCTTACTCGGATCTTTTGGATCGCATTTTCCTTCACAAAACGTAGGAACGCAGCAGTAACTGGGTAATGCTCAAGTCCCAGCCCCAGTTATCATGTAGGACTGTTTTTCCGCTGATAAACATAAGTCCTGGAGAGGGGCCGTTGCAGGATTTGATTCACTCCTGAAGGCGATTGGGTCCCTCTGTCTGCAGGCCGCACCGTGACTCAGTGGTTACACCGCTTGGCTCTCACCAAGGCGGCCCAGGTTCGATCCCAAGCGACCGTAAAGTGAGATTTGTGGTGGACAACACGGCGCTGGGGTGGGTTTTCTCCGGGAACTCCGATTTCCCCTGCCATCTCATTCCACCAGTGCTCCATCTTCATCTCATGTGTCATCAGTGTCATCGCCTGCGGGCGTTAAACATTACACATTTCCCTCTGTCTGTACATTAGGAAGTGAGACCGCTGCAATTGACACATGTTGCAGGGGAGTACATGCATCATCATGCTTGACTTCCCCACAGTCACCGCAGGTAGCAACTCCATTACAAGAATCACTCATGTGGCCAAAGCGCTGGCATTTGTAACACCTCAATGGACTGGGTATATATTGCATCACTTCAATAGCTTCATACCTTGCCATAATTCTTTGTCGGAGATATACCCGATCAAAGATAAGAAACAGGGTAAGAGTGAGCACACTTTCAGCTCTTTCTTTGTGGTGGACTCTATATAGATTGGTACCAACTTGTTCCACCAAGTTTTCCTAAATATCCTCATTGGACATACCTTCCAATACGCTGTTGCTTACAACACCACGAAAGGAGTTCAGAGTCCTATGCATTTCAACGCGCTCCGGATAACTCGCAAGCATATTGGCTTTCATAGTTTTCCCAGCCTGTGCTGGTGAAACAGCTTGAACCAGGGGTGTGTCATTGCGAGGTCGAATAATTGGTTTAACAGGACCAGAAATATTATTTAAACACTTCTAGATTATAAATGAGTTCAAGGTATTAAATTTCCGATCTTCCCCATTTCTAATAATAAGCAAGAAGCGAGGACCACAAGACCCAAATTCTTCTTTCCTCGTGTTCTTAAATTTTCTGTTTATTTGTTTATCAGTCCCATAGCGACAATGTCCTCCACCATTGCACACGTCTCCGACGCCACCTCGGCTTAGGTGAGAGTCCTGGCCTGGACCTTGCTCACCTCAGGGTCTCAACCCCCCCCCCCCCAATGTACAGACAGAAGGACACAATTGCCCTCAGGAGAACATCAGCTTATGCAATGGCTCCTCCCCGGGAGTGATACTTATCAGCGGATAGGAACACAGTCGTACATGATAACCAGGGGCTGGGATTTAACGCGTTACTCAGTCATCCCTGCGCTCTTCCACGCTAGGTATCCATCGGCCCTGTGTTTAGGGAGGTTAAAGTTTATGGGTCAAACACGAAAGTGCACCAAAGTTTTTGGGTGTTTAGCAAAAGCTCTCTCATCATCAGAGACATCCAATCGAGAAATCTGGCTCGAGACCCCGGGATTGCCAATCCCGTACCTACTGCAGTAAGTAGCCGCAAGCAAAATGGAACATACATATGTACTTATGTATAATCAAGCAAATGAACTTCGATAGCTTGCAACTCTATATTATTAATAAACATTATTAAATTATAGTTCCAGGTATTAGGCAGTAAGCAATCGCCTCCAAGTCGTATTTCTGCTGATCCCTCCTTTGTTTGGTAAATCAATGTTAAAGACACATGATATATCCAGAAGAAGGCTACAAATAGGTCAGTTTTGGAACTGGAATGTTAAACATGTTATATTTCGTCAAACAATATGTGCAGAGTAGATCTACTGAAAATTGGTAACCCGAATGTAGGTGTAAGTATATTCATATTGTTTATTGCCGACAGTGAAATTTAAAAATAATATGAAAATTTTTACGTGCCATATTAGTTTCAACTTAGGGATACGCATCTATGAAAATTGCTTCTCTCAGAGCATATCATCCTGCCATGCCCCGCCGAGACACCGGCCGACAGTTCTACACTGAAGGAGACCGACAGATGAAAGATAATGGGGATGAAATGGAGAGACAGGAAATTCGGGGGATGTAATTAAACTACCCAGCATTCGCCTGGCGATCCAATGAAACCTCCGAAAAAAGACCATGGGTCAGGTAGGTCGGCCACGGGAATCGAACTGGGGCCTCCCGAATGCGGGCCACAGGTGAAACCGCCTGAGCCCTGAAGCTTGGTTGTAGAAGAGTGAGCAGAATTAACAAATAAACTTCAAAAATAGTTAATTCATATAGTGTAAGGCAGTTAGTTTAAGTGCTAAATGCTTATTATCTTTATGCTATTAGCAAAATGTTATACATGCAATAGTTCGTAAAGCATATTTTCATAATCTTCAACTGCCCAGCAACAACCCAGTATCTTTAAATTTACATTTGATTCATACGGAAATAAGCTTTGTGGTCTCCAGTAGCCAATAAAAGAATAGTAGAACGCAAAGAGAAAACGAGTGTAGTGACATTCATTAGACCATTCTTGTGCTACACGGAACCTTTTGGCTCTAATAAAGAACATATTGCATGTTTTGAAGGCATTTTAAACATTGTAGGTTATTTCTTATTATAGACTGTGTGACCGTGACATCAGAAGAGGGCCAGTACTTTCACAAGGCGAGTGATGATGAAGCAGCCGTTTGTGGAGTGTATCTTCTCACCGATGCAGATCGCGTGGTTGAGGTACACTTCGACTACTTGGATGTACCCTGTCAAAATGGTGGCCTCGTTTCGGTAAGTATTGTGGCTGTTCGGGCTACACCTTCATTACATCAGTGATGAACACAAAACAAATCTAATGGTACTCATTGCAGGTTATAATTGCCATCATAATATCAGCCGAAGAACACACTGAATAACTGGAACTTTATGTATGAAGATTGACTCTCTAACTCAGACGCAGGCACACTCATTTGTATATAATTGTTGAAAAATTCAAGGAGTTTCCTGAGAGGTAGAGATTAAAAATGCTAATTAAAAATGTATTTTATTATTAATCAAATATTAAATTTATTTAAAATTTAAATTTTTATTTTTATTATTTAACTTAACAATACAAATATTATGACTATCACTTTTTATCTATAAACAGTTTTAATATAAAAATCAGATAATGGTATTTAAAACATTTACACTTGTCAATTTCTATTTAAAATTTTCAGACATAAATACAAACCTTAATAACTTCAAATTAGAGGAAAGTTATCTATCTATGATCAAACACGACAAGGTATCTTTGTATTAAAAACTTCATCTCAAATTAATATCAAGTTTATTGTCTCTCTGTTTCGAATAAGAAAAGTAAAGGGCCGAAACCTAGAAAAAATGTATGCTCAAACAGGACTAAATTGTTAAGTATATAAATGCGTTTACACATTAAATATGTTTGTTTTAACGTTAACATTTGTTTTCTCAATTCAAGATATAAGTCAATACATAATTTCAAGCAAATAATGAACAAAATCAATCAGGTTTCTTAAGCAAAGGGCTTTAAAGTATCTGTATTCAAAACATTATTAATATAAAACGTGTACACGATGCCCTACGATTATCAGAATACAGAAAAGCATAATGTTTTAACTGCTTATTGCAAACGCCAACAGATTGAACGCGGGATGGTACGTCACTGCACAAACCCCAGTTACAGTAAACTCAACTTTATTTTCTTTCGTTCTGCTTTAATATTTAGAAGTCCCTATACCTAACTGGTTAAGTTAGGTTTTCTATGAGGATTTCCGACTGCTTCTTGTAATAGTTAAAAGTACCTTCTTAAAGACTACAGGGAGAAGGGGGAAATTAATTAATTTAATTGGCATTCAGTATTAAGAAAAATCTAATTAACGCCGGATGGGATGCTCCGTTAGGCTCTTTGTATCTGGTATTTAGCATTCGAGGTCAAGGGCTCGATTAGAAGCATTATTTCCGATTTTCGCAACTGTCTGAAGTATGGACAAAAATGTGCAATTTGATGTAATTATCCTGATATAAAATATTTTCGATGAGCGGTTATTTGAAGATAAAAAAGCCGATCTAACCTGAGATATACAAGTGTCGATTGTTCATAAACGAAAGAAAAGACATAAAATAGATGCGAAAATCTATGATATCTATGAGATACCGCAATAATAGGTACAGAAAGTGGTGTGAATAAAATGCCTTTGTTTTTGTATATACGAAATCTGGACTTTGGATGTCTAAAGTTAGACAAGGCACAGATCCAATTTTATCTACCCACTGCAGCGCATTTGTGAACCTTTGTATTGTGGGGAAAAAAGCAAAATAATTCAAGGTATGACAATGATGTGAAGGTTAATCCTGACTTGCTACCGGATTACAAGGTTTGTGCTGTCACTTTGCGTGATACGGATGGTAGTTATGCGCAAAGTTTGCTAAAAAGCTTTGCACATGAAACCAGCAAAATGGAGTGTGATATTTCTGTTAAAGCATTCTTATACGATAGTACCTTCTTTCCTTGCACTTCAATACGTTAACGTTATTTCTCCTAGCAGATATCTGCGAAAGATTGGAGAGGAACGCTTTTATGAAATGTTTCTCAAACAAGAAGAGGGCTGTCACAGAAGTGAACAGAACCACTTACATGTTGACAGTAAAGTACACACATCTTTTTAAGTGGCAGCGCTTATGAAGTTTCAATTTTCTGGGAAAAGTCTAAGAGCATATAACTAAACAAGACGCTTCTACGGTAAACCACGAATTTCGAATTGCGATCTCCCGCGCTCGATTTTTGCCGCTCGCTCTGACCATAGATTTTCCCTGGTTGGAAAGGCAAATAGTGGAATGCTGATTTCTACTACGGTTCTCCATTCTTCCATTTAATATCATTTCATATTTCTCTTTCGACTCCGAAGCTGTGTGTCTCTCGACGGCGGGCAAATGGTGGGGGCACTTGCATTTGGAGCTTCCTTCGGCTGCTCCTCTACTTTCTGCTCAGAGGAAATCTGTGAGCCACCATCCGGTGGTTTGGGTGGGTTCCCATCGTCGACCTCCCAGTCGGGTGGTTAAGCCAGTATCAGGAAACTCTGCGACCTCTGCCCATTACGCCGTCCGTTCCAGGGGCCCATACGCATCCTGGGTTCTATCACCACATCCGTTTTTCCCAGGGTTGCAAAGTCAAAAGATACAATTGTGGGTCAAAGTTCTAGGTTTCCTCTTTGTGTACCCTCAAATGTTCATCAGAACAATCACAAATAAATTCAAATTTCTTAAATTATTTATCCATCAAGCTGACAAACTCTTGTAATGGAAGAATAGTAGAATCGGGAATCCATGAGACATCCATTCATACTTATAAAAGTGCAATTATATAATATTGAATATTTTCAAAATGACTAATGCTAAATATCTATGCATACTTTGGCTTTTTAATTCCACAAATAGATGTAGATTGCACTTAGAGTTAAGGGGATTTTGCAGGTTACTCAGATCAAATGAGATTGCACTGTATACATAGAATTGTACAATTTATTCCTCATGTCTACATGTCAAAGGTTCCATATTATCAACGGCTTTTCTTAGAAAAATGTGGTAAAGTTTTCCATCCTATATTTAGAATATAATGGGCTTACTTTGAACTCTCTGCGCTCGTACTGTCTCTCCATCTCCTTATTTTTCTCTTTCTGTCCATCTCATTTTCACTCGAACCCGCAAAGTGGTTTTGTGAATTTATAAAACTTCAAAACTCTATTACCGGTGAAATGCCAATATGTAATTCTTACTAGAAATACAATACTATAGTATTATAACTAATAATTCTTGTCAACCTTGAAGAAAAACTAAGTTTATATATAGAGTATTTTAATAGCCTAATCATATTTGACAACTATACGCTATAATTTTCAAATTAAAGCTGATATTTTGGTGGTTTGTTTAGTTTTAAATATTTTAGCAACGAATACTGTGATCCTCATGGTTCCATTCTACGTTAGGCTTCAAAGACCGCTTAATTTTGCTCAGAGGGCTCGTAATCAGACTTGAGTTTCTTTTACGTGCCGTACATCTGACTCAAGAGACTACCGGCTTTACTTTTTTCCGTAGGGAGTCATTCTAAGGACTTACACGTCCGAAAAAGAAAAGGAAAAAGAGAAAACGTTGCCCACCACCAGTTTTGAACCCACGACCTTGAGAACCAGAAGCTTTCATGTTCAGTTGCTTCCAGAATTAAATTTTCGTTGAAATGTGTAGATGGTTCTAGAGCCCACAATTATATGTATAAAGTATATGGTTCCTTTCATATATTTAAAGTTATGGAGAAATTATATTATTTGTAAGTTGCACTTTCACAAAAAATTGGAGTAGTATTTGAGAATGCTTTCTTCACATGTTTATTGGATAAGCGCCTTCTTAAAAGTTTTAAATCTAAACTTCACCATATTTTTTGCGCAGTACGATTTTAACTTATAATGTTTTCCCTTTAGATAATAAGTAAAATATAAAACATTAGAAGCAGGTATATACATATAGTGTAGTTGCTTTATAATGAGACTAAGTATTACTGATACTTCATGTATGGTTGTTCTGCATAGCCGCACGTGGACCACGAGTACACACGATGTACGCTTTTGCCATAAGGTGACTGTACTGTTTTCCAGCATAACTATAAACGCTAGTTGTTAGAATAAAGTGAAGTATTGCTCCACATTCCACTGAGCTCCACCTTTAATATTAATTGGTTAACTAACATCTGTACGGGCACACGTAAACAATAATGCCGTTGCCGGAATTAAATTGCGATCAATTCTCTGCTGTTTGCTGTAAGGTATAAAGTCCATTATTGCAATATATTACGTCATAATGTAAATTATATATTATAAAATTTTTAATAAAATATTGAAAGCAGGTAAAGCATGATAAACCACGGAGAAATACTTTGGAGGAATACGGGAGTAGGTATTAATACCCAATAGCCAATGGGGTTAATTCCCATCACATGCTTCTTTGACATTTATTTTTTATTACAGTAAATAGATAACAGAGGAATTTCAGTAAATCACATGCAATTGACAAACTGGAAAGCAGCATTGTAGTTATTGTGGGAGGGGGGGTTTCGAGGGGTTATCAACTTCGTTGAAATGGTGACAACCGATTCTACTTAAGCCCAAGATGGGTCTTCAGCATGGAACTGAGGAAGTGGTGAAAAGGGATACTGAGATAACAAATGTCCTCATAACAATGTGAATTCAGTCTAGTCTAATCTTGGAAACTCTGAAATTAGATTTGTTTTACTGCAGCTCACTATGGCCGACTGCTATTTGCTAATATTCACAGAGATTAAGAATCCTATCTTGCGATGGCAAATATTTACCCACAAATAAAATTCTGTGAGTTTCGTCCATGTATTTACCATATTTGTTAAATTTTGTAAACATGTTTTACTTTGAGTAATTCATGCTTTATTTCCTCAATCTCTAAACCGGAGATCTTGTTGAACAACAATTTACTACTACAATGATGCAAATTCATTTACTCTGGTTAGAGTTACTACATAAATTTGGTACTAAATATGTCTTTTGAGATTTGTAATTAAACATAATAATATTGACAAATTAGGAAGTTGAAAGTAAAGGGATGCACGATAAGCCCAAAGAAGTTTATCCAGAATAAACAACGTGTCAATGTCAGTATTGTTACCCAATCATCAAGCATACGAGCAGCTCCAGAAAGAGAAGGCCAATCGAGGGGGACTTATGGCATCGAGGCCACGCCTACCCGTTTGACCGAATGACTTTTGCTGTGGGAGTAAGGGAGATGAATAGTGTTAGGCCACGGCTACGCTTATGCGTAGCGCCTTCTCCTGCTGCCTTGGAGAACTGTGATGTTTCGTTAATAGGTGGAAGCTTCCAGATACTGCAATTTGTCTATATAAGCGATGCATTAGACGAGTGAGTCACTTTTGAGTCTTTGAGCTGTTTAACTGTTTTAAGGCAAGGCGAGTAGTGAGTGCGGTGTGGACCTGTGACAGCCGAACTGGTGAGCTGCAATTGTGAGTGTTGCGTAATTGTGAGTGCTACGTAATTGTGTCTGGTACTGGTAAGTGTACCAAGTGTAATACGGCGGAAATAAATAACATTTTGAGTTTCTGCAACTTGACTTTTTAATTCTTTGAACCCACAGAGTCACAGTATACCTCAATTTTCTTCTCATTTACTGTATTCAGTTTAAACATCTTAATTTTCTAAGTCAACATTTTACATGTATTTGTCCGACTCATTAAGTTTCAAATTTATTTCTCAGGAAACATATAACTACACAATATGTTATAATCGGATAATCATTCACTTCCTCTTGGTGATATCAAAGCGTAAATCACTCTAATACATACATTTATTTGTAGACTATGCCCTCAGTTGAGACATATTAGTTACCTTTAATTCGGTTTATTGTAATTTTTTGCACCATTGTGTTAAAAATCCTGCCGTATAGAAATTGGAATACTTTATTATTTCTTTAATATACCATCAGTTCATTCATTTTAAGGACACTAAGACGTGTGCAATATTTGTACTGAATTATATATATTAAAACTCAAAATGATAGGGACCCTTTGTGACATAAAAATGGTATCAGCTATGAAACAGCAGCTTCTTAACATGCTCTTAAGGTAAACATGTAATGTCAACTGAAAGCGTGCTCATGAAGTCAGATTAATTAATGAAATATTAAAATGACTGGCTATTTGTAGTCATGAACACAGATGCCACAATTTGTTAAGAGATCTTCCATTTTTCATAAGAGATAAAGGACTTAGTAAACAAATTGAACATACTTTACTGCATCCGTCTTAAGAAACACACTTTTTGTATTACTCCCGCTCACATGCACTAGCATGATAGATGACACTTTCGCCCATGTGTTACGCCATATTGCATTCAAACAAGTTGTAAGCACCAGAGGAGCTTGCCAGTGGATATTTTTGTAGGTTCTGTTCGCGGAAATTGTCAAAGGAAGGTGTGCTTCTTAGGACAGCAGGAGTATATGTTTTTAATCAGTGAGATATCACCTCAAAAATTTGTCAATGGAGAAATATATTAATCGTATACGTCAGAAGTAGAAATGTTAAAAAAGTTCGATGTAGTCTCTTAAAAATGACCATCCACTGACTTTTTAAAATTGTTCGGTTTATAATACGCAGATCATTAAGCCCTCTAAATTTAGAAATTTCCAATATTTTATCTAAATCCAAAGATTAACTTAGTAGGAAGTAGAAAATATTAAGGTGACACATATGACGCCATATTTCAACAGCTTAAATATGCATAATACATATGTATAACATGATAAATCAACAACATGGGAAAAATCACCTCCTGGCAAACTACACGAGATTTAAAAAAACTCTAGAATATCATATCCACTCCAAAAACTGAAACGAAGACCAAATTTTCATCACTAGACTGCGGATTGGACTCACCAAACTGTCGCACGGTCATCTGACGAACAAAACACGACAACCTGAATGCTCTGTAAGCCATATACTTTCAGAATGTCTGCAATACAAGCAACAGTGAGAACAGTGTAGCCTTCCAGATCTTCAAGAAGCCCTCAATAATCCATCACACAGAACAACAGTATTTGAATTTCTAAAATTAATCAATTTATACAATGAAATGTAATATACATTTTATAACCAAATGTAAAACTTGTTATAATTATACTATGTAAATACGATTTCCCTCATGAGGCGATATGACTCTAAGTTAAAGCGACATTAAATAAATTTAAAAAGCATGATAAATCAGTGACACAGAAAATATTGTAAATTTTTATAAAAGATAGAACAAAGGGTAACGTGCCAGGCTCAAACTGCTGTATGTGGCTTTCTTTCGGTATTCCTCAGTCTTAATAATTGATAGAGGCCGTGGAGGTGCGGTAAAACTAGCCCTGGAACGTTTACTTCCCAAAACAGTTTCCAAATTATCACAATTTCATTTTATGTGTTCTCTGATTTGGTGCCGTATTCGGTAAGGAATATACATACTAATAGTAGTGGTATACTACTAAAATAACCATTTACTTGTATATTCAGAGTCGTGCTAGGAGAACTTTCCCAGATAATATGGGACAGAATGCCTCTTTTCATTCTAGTTACTCCCTGAAGATATAGTCTGAAGCTTTCTTTCACCCTCCATTTATAAAAAACATGGCCATATAAAATAAATTCTAGAGATAAAGAAGAAGGAAAACATCACAATTCATTTAACCATTGAGACTCCATATTGCACCGTTAATCCCTTTTGTGTGCTGTGGATAACGAAAATAAAATTCTCTTTATTATTCTTTACGAGAAAATTGTGAAGCTTTAAAAGTAGAATGAATATGCACAAAGGGCATACTTTAAATGCGTTATCTCAGTGAGAGAATACAGTGTTGTATTGCCGACATGGGATGTGACAAACTCAGGAATATCTATGGGAGCATTTTGTGACATTGAAATGCTTAGTCCATCAGGGGACAGCCCGTAAGAAATAAAGAGGAAGAAGAAACAGAAATCCGTTCGCTCTTTGTGCCAATACTAATGCCAAAGACAACTTTTACTGTTTTAATAAATTTGCAAGGTTAAAATGATAAACCTATGACACTAAAGAGGAAGCATTCACGAGTTAAACAATTGTTTAATCAGTAAGTGCTTAAGTAAGTGGCCTTACGAGAAAGTAGGACTATATCCAAAGGCCCAGCATGCATCGAGGTATATTGTACAAAACTCCTCTTTAGTTCTTATGAGAATTGTAGTACTGGGAAGCATATCACATAAAGCACTAGTGATCTTGAAGTAGAATTATCTAGAAATACAGCAAGGAAGTATGTTTACAATTAGATACAGGCTGCATTTAGGACTCACTTTTCCCCTCTGTGCCAGAGGTCATATTGTATCGTGAACATGCCCGAGAAAAGATTCCAGGTCCTTAGAAAGCTTTAGGATGACATTTAAAATAATTTATGTTTTATTTAACAGTACCTTTGTTCCATTTTCGAATCTTTGGTTCATAAATTAATGAACGGATAAACTCCGAAGAGAATTCGTGTCAAACTAGTTTGAAGAAAGGAGCTTAAACATATTATAAAACGTTTATAATGAGTGTAATGCTAACAATGAATTTTGTATTACAGTTCAGAATCTAGCATTTGTTTCTGCCATGACAATGAGCTCAGGATCAGTTTTTTCATTCAGATTATTGTCATTTTCATCTTCGCCTTAAGCGTACGTTATTACGAGTGTTACGTATTTATTGACTTGAGTAGCAAAGCTATTACATAGGTACAAAATGGAGGTACCTGTGTCGCTGAGTTTTTATTAAAGCAAACCATAAGAGACTGATGTGTCATCTGCTGATTTCAGCTTAATGCTACAAACCACACGAGAAAATTCTTTGCAAGGAAATTAACAAATCAGCGCATATCAACATAAGTTATAAAATGAAGAAAGATCTCATAAGTCTATAAAAATAATTGCATTATAGTGCATAACTAAATACAAATACTGACGTTGCGAACGTCAGGCCTATATTATAAAGTGCTCATTCTTGCGTTAAACTTAAGTTCCAAAATATGAGCCACATTCTCCTTAATATACGGGAATCACGTTCACCTGAATCACATTGTGAATTACCACATTCCTTCAAGTGCTCTCACTTGATCCCGAAGACTTTGGAGGTATCACAGTAGTCTGCATATTATGCATCGGTAAAGTATACATACCTAATGTTTTAGAAGCTTGCATGAAGGGTCCCTTTTCTCCGAATTTCTTTCCTTTAAAATTTTAAAAGTATGATTTAGTTTTGGTTTGCAAGACCAGTGTTTTATTGTAAACTATAAAAATGTAACATGATAATAAATCACTCTCTATGGGACATGACAGTTCCTATATATTGGAACTATGGAGGCTGATGTTGCTATCCCTACCTCCTCTCTTGAAGGAAAGTCCGCAAAAATGTTCTGTAGACGTGGTAAATGACACAGATGGTTGTAGTTGCATGGTTACCTCTGCCTTTGGTTTACATCACACGTACTTTTGTGATCCTTGGTGTCATTTTTCTCTCGCACTCCAACTTCATGTGTTGAAAATTTATGGCGACAAGGACTAATGGAATAGTTGTTCCTTGGGCAGCAGGTAAATCGAAATACAAAACAGAGAGACAGGTTGAACCACATAACTCCACCATTAGCGTTGCTCTCAGTGATTCACTTGGTTAGTTGCTAGCCTATTAATACCAAGATACCCAATTTAATAGGAACCAAATCGACGGTTTTTAAATGCAATTAGCTTACTGTCCTATGTCAGTAGGTATACTAGCATGTAAAGGAACTTTAGCTGAAGAAATTCCGTCACACCGGCATCGCTGATATAATCTTAGAAATTCATAGCGCCGTTAACACGTCAGTACAAAACTTCCATCTATGTTATTTAGAACTAAATGTAAATATAGTTTACTAAGTTCGATAACGGTAAAATACATTAATTGTTAGTAAGCAGATACCTTAATATCATATGTGCCTTCTTCCGCTGGTGAATAAATAGCTGAAAGTGGGGTAGTGGTCACATCCTACATTGCTTGGAGTAGAGTTCGACGGTACCTAGGTGCTATCCATTACAAATCGTTTCATACCTAACTGCAGCCAATCACAGATATAAAATACTTGTCCTACTCGGAGAAAATCACATTAGAGGAGCTGGTCTAATTTTACTGCTCTGAACACTTTGGTTGCCATGTCAGTATATTTATCAAATGCATTGTATAGGTTATCACGTTCTTCTTCTCCTTTGGAAACACAACCTAATGGCTGTCTCCATTATTCGGAATCTCTCACTATACCTGGTAGATCATTGTCTGTAAAACCACAGTCGTGAATACACCTCAAATCTTGGAAAATACCTATGGACTGTTTTAAGTGTATGAGGTGAATTTCATGGCTATATAGAGATCACATTACGTTGTAAGCTTTAAGCCTTTTAAAACCTTGTCGCTATGGGCTGGCTGTAAAACTTCATACCTACTCTTTGCATGGCGAAAAAATAAAAATTCGAAGGATTTCTTTTTGGAGAAAAGTATAGGTGTTAGAAAATTCAAACAGATAACAAGAAATACATATAGAATAAATAATTTACATCAAAGAAAAATTATTTGAAATAAGCTGTGTGTTTAAACGAATTGCATATGTTTTATGTATTAAGATTTTGTCTAATTGTTGCAGCTATTCAAAAGTCATCCAGAATGACTACAAGTGAAGACATTTAAAAAGAATTCAAGATAAATATTTCATTGTAATCAAAACGTGTGAAACATATGATACATATGATATTTTAATCAAAATCATTGGAGCCATCTTTGTGGTCATAAATTTTCCAAATAAGTGTTATACGTGGGAGAATTTTTCGGAAAATTTTCGTATCCTATCTCTGGAAGATTTTAAAGTAAATTCTAAGTTTGGTATTCAATCGAGTTTTCATTTTTGAGTCACGCTGTTCACAGACCAAGAACGAACACACACATGCATAATAAAAATTCATTTTAGACCCACGATTCCCAGAAACATGCAATAATGTAGATAGGAATTTTTAGTGGAATGTAATACTCCAACTAAGAGTATATTGCCCCTTATTTAATTGGCGTTCTCCAACGTTATATTCCCCAACGAATGAAATGGTTGGAATGATGCTGAAATGAGCCCAGAGTTCACAAAGCTTAGAGTTACCCGACATTAATCTTTTAGGATAAGGGAAACCCCGAAGAAACTAACTCACTCGAAACGATAACACATCCTGACGGAGATTCCAACTCAGAAGCGCTTGGACCTGAGGTAGACACGCTACCACCTACACCACTGAGGCGGGGATCGTCCTTTTGTAGAGAAAGCAAAAAGAAAGTCAGTTGAATAGAAAACTATGTGTTTTCGACGGGAACCTTTTTGGTTCCATGCGGGAGGAAGTTACTGAGAGAATTTAGCCGGTCTGGGTTCGTTTTTTTGATTTCTTATTCTACCTGCTCAGCTCTAAATGGGAAGAACGACTTATAAAAATTTATTTTGTTGCAGCACACATTTGATGCATAATGGTGTATTTATAAATAATATCGTGTTCTACAATACTCCGGGTCGCACTTCCATGTCTCAAGGGTACAGAAGTACCTACTCCCTTGCTACTATACCCTTACCTTCCGTGTCAAAATCGAGGTGTGCATATTGGATACACATTTCTCATTGGCCACTATTGCTTTATGAACAGCTGATTGAAAATATCCTCTATGTTCGCACTGGGCTTTCATAATGCTTATTGGGCATCTGTCTTCTATACATTCTCATAGGGGAGGGGATCCGTCCCCTTCAGCTGCCGTGGTGAGGGCGCTGCGGACCCTTAGCACTCGTGGTTCCTCTGAAGTTACTAGAGGAACCTCGGGCCGAACTGCCCAGCCCCTCCCGACGGGGGGTTGTTCGGATTGGGTTGGACTCAAGGGGGCAGGGTGTTCTCGACACCCACAGGGAATTGGGTACCTCCGGCCAGGCTACGGCCGCCCGGAGGGGGAGGAGGGTTGCCTCATAGGTCCCGAGTACTAGCCTGCAGAGCTAGTAGGTGTGCTAGACCAGCAGGCGGCACCATCGAGGTTTTTCTGTAGTCTTCCCTGCGGGGTTGGCGTGTGTAAGTGGCGTAGCACCGGAGTATCCATCGCTCCCGGGGTGAAGGAGGCCAGGGTCTTAGGTCCTATGGATCCTAGGCTGAGCTGGCAGAACCTCTGCACATAAGTATACATTCTGGTTAAGAGGTTATTTAACAAACACCTTCGCGTGTCTTATTTTGTACCATGTACACTTTTATTCCATCTGCCTGTAGCTGAAGGTATTTGGTCAGAAGGAGTTTTCCCTATGTATAAAATTAATTTTAAAGCTTAACTTCGCGTGCTGCTACTCCGCGTGTTGCATCATATTCCAAGAAAGGGACACGAAGGTCTCCCACCCAAAATGTGCTTCATATGGAAATTGTTTCGCTATTATTGTTATTTTCTCAAATAGTCCAGCAATTTCGATTAATATTTCATATGTTTAAGAATTTCCATGGCAAGGAAACGTATACTTTGAATTTTGTTTGTAGCCTTTAAAGACCTGTTCTCCGCCGATCGTCACCCTGATATGCATCTGAGCATCTCTCACTCACTCTACGTCCCGTTTCTCTAACCACTGGGCTACCATGCAACATACAGGTAGGGCATTAAATTCTCCAAACAAGACGCATTTGTCCCAGTAAACATCAAGTAATTCTTAGCTCATACGAGGTGGTATACTCTAATGGGCATATACATGCTGCATGTTAAGTTTCGAGCATCATAGTCCGGTTCAAATACCGGCTGTAGCATTCAATTTTTCAGTATGATAGATCTTGCCTATGGCATCGAATTCTTCAGTCTGATTCTATCGCATCAAAATCTTAACCTTATTACGACTAAGAATAATTAATTCACGTAACACAGAGTTTAAAAATATTCATAACTCATACAATGCAATAAAACAGAATTTGCGTTAATTATAATGTGAAATCATTGAAATTGTTTTAAAATTTAAGAATGGTTGAACAATATTTAATACTTTTGGCATTAACATTTTCCGAGATGTTTTGTGTTACTTGTATGAACTTTCAAATGCCTACTTTACAGCTTATATTTGCGAAGCAGCAAATCAGTTTTATCGTGGTAGTGCAAGCACGAGTGGAATTACAATTGAGTAGTAATGCAGTTATAAAACATGCACTCAAAATACATAACAAAGGTATTTTTGCAAATGTTTAACAGGAACTAAAATATATAGTGCAATCCTTATAAACCTGAACCATTTCAACAGGCCAATAATAGGACACACGTGCAACTTTAGGAGAATATAATAAACAATTGGGAGATTATATTACGCTATTTACATCTCAGAGAAAATGTTGGAGGTGTCCTCCACCAGCATCTATACAAGTTTGCACTCGTCTGGCCATATTCTCTGAAGCTTTAGGGAGAGTATCCTCGCCAATGTTACTTATTTCAGTTCGAATGGATTCTTTTAGAATAACAATTGTCCGTAGCCTATACTTGTACACCTTAGTTTTAGATACCCCAAGAGAAAAAATCCGGTGAGGTTAGATCAGGGGATCTGGTGAGTCACAGACCTTTTGAGATTATTTGACTATCAAAGAAACTGGTAACAAGTTCCATGGTGTCATTAGATGTATGATAGTCTGCTCCATCTTGCTGGCAATAACCTTCTCTCAATTGGATATCATCCAGCTGCTCCACAAATGTATTGAAGGTACCCATATAAACTTCAGTGTCTACAGTCGTATCAAAGAAAATAGGACAAATGCTTCAAAGATGCTGGTGGAGGACACTTCCAACATGTTCTCTAAGATATAAATAGTGTAATGCAATTGTAATGTAATCTCTCAATTGTGTATTATATTCTCCCAAAGTTGCACGCGTGTCCTATTATTAGTTCAAAATTTATGGTCTATTGAAGTGGTTCAGGTTTATATGGATCTCACTATAAAATAAAAGCTTGTGTGTAGAAGAGCAAGTTAAAAAGCCATGTGAATGTAGCAGATGAAATAAAACAGTATTTGTGTTTTTGCAATAGAAGTTTCTCTTTTCGCAAAATATATACTACAATATTATATTGTACAATGTCTTAATATATTTAATTATCATATACTTTATTGCTATTTTTGGTAATTTTTAGATGATATTCGACAGGCATTCTTAACCCATTATATGTTACATAATCACGATATCTTCGACTGCTTTATGGCTGAACTCTTTTACGGTTCACTAAGCGATTTAGTGCGGGCTTTTCTATCTAATTCTCGAAGCAGAGCATTGCCTTCTGAATCACATTTTCCACTAGACTCATCGATTTCTGGGAGACACACTGAGGTTTCCAGGTTCTTAGTGCTCTCTGAAATCCCATTGTACTTGCTTTTCATGAATACAGTTGAACAAACCACTTCAACTGCTGACTACAAGAAGGAATTTACGCTACCACTTGGCAGGGAAAATGTTTCCTTCCATTCTCTCTGCGCAACCGAGCTTCTGCCGATTTGGTACAGAATTGTTGAACTCCTAAATATATTGATAAATAAAATCGTGCATGACTGGTGCAAGTAATGGCCATCGGAATAATAAGTTATACTTGACAATTAGTAATTATAGTAAAGTTCGACCACTGTTATTTCTGTAAATTTTCAACACTATTGTCATGCGTGGGTGAATGATAGAGACTGGAGATACCTGGTTCAAATCCCGGCTATGGTATTAAATGCTGCAGTCCGACGCTAAGCTTTTGAAATGTTTAAGTCAGTTTTATTACAAATAAAGTGTACATTCTGCATTTTTTCGGAGTCGAACGAGTTTCTCTTTCTTTCTTTCTGCATAGCTCGGAAAAACTTAAGAGATAAAAAATATAGTAATATAAATATGAACTACATTTATAATGTATGTATTATTATATATTACGCATTTAAGAGAGATTCTTAGGATTTTAATGCCCATTTGGTCTAACCGGGCGATGAATTAAATGAATAAAATTATGCTGAAACGAATCGATGGTATATATAGCTTAGAGTTACTCAACATTCATATTTCTGATTAAGAGGAAATCCCAGTAAAAATCATCCATATAAGTTACTATAACCAAGTCTTGAACTGAAACCTGTAGAATGCGACGCGGACATTCCAGAGGAGGATCTAAAAGGTCGATATTCGTTATTTTTCCTTCCTCTCTCTTGGTCATTATAATAATAACCCATGGCACGACAGCCCTTAGAGGGCTAAGGCCTACCAACCCGACTGCCGGCCTCACGCCCACTTACGCACGACAGAGGTGGACGACCATCCAACCGATACGGGGAGGAGATGTGGTCAACATCTCGGCCTCCCCTAGCCGGAATGTTGGTTTCTGTGACCAGGGCCGCTTACCTATCGTAAGCTCCTCACATTCCTCACGATCCTGAGTGGACACCGGTCCTATACCCGGGACCTAAAATCCCCACCACATCGGTGGGATCAAAACCGGGCTGCTTTCCGTGACCAGGGCCGCTTCCCTAGCGTAAGCTCCTCACTTGACTCACGATCCTGAATGGGCACCGGTCCTATACCCGGGACCTAAAATCCCCACCACATCGGTGGGACCAAAACCGGGCTGCTTTCTGTGAACAGGGCCGCTTCCCTAGCGTAAGCTCCTCACTTAACTCACGATCCTGAATGGGCACCGGTCCTATACCCGGGACCTAAAATCCCCACCACATCGGTGGGATCAAAACCGGGCTGCTTTCCGTGAACAGGGCCGCTTCCCTAGCGTAAGCTCCTCACTTAACTCACGATCCTGAATGGGCACCGGTCCTATACCCGGGACCTAAAATCCCCACCACATCGGTGGGATCGAAACCGGGCTGCTTTCCGTGACCAGGGCCGCTTATCTAGCGTAAGCTCCTCACTTTCCTCACGATCCTGAGTGGGCACCGGTCCTATACCCGGGACCTAAAATCCCCACCACATCAGTGGGATCGAAGTCGGGCCGCTTTCCGTGGCCAGGGACCAAGGCATGGTGCCTTAGCCCGGTACGCCACGGCGCAGGAGCTCTTGGTCATTGCAAAGCACAAAATGTCTAAGTCATTACTAGCAACCTGCTTATAAAGGATTTGAACATCGCTTTCCTAATCCTGTACCTACGAGTACAAGATTTGTTGTACCTGCAGTAAGTAATGTCTACAAAGTTTGTTTTGTATAACATGAAGTAGAAGAGTGAGTGTTTCGAAGGAAAAAAACAGTTTGTTCAATGTATGACAAAAATCCACGTGAATACGATAAATTGACTTATATCTCTCTTAGCCATACTTTCATTGCCCACGTATCTCTCCAATCATCTGATATATCATTCGCTCAAAAGAAAGTAAATGTATATCCATCTTGCTGGTGAAATAACATATTACGAACTTTCAGATCTCCATACAGTAGTCATTGATTGCACACATATTTAGAATGCATGTAAGACTATAATATGTTTTTACACGACACAAAAATGTGCAGCAAAAATTGAGGGAAATGTATTTAATTTGTGCAATAAAGCTCCTTAGGGCTTACTTTTGAAGTATTAATAAATAAACCCAAATTATGCCATTAAGACATCATTAATTTAAGCATTAAATAAGGTATTTTGCAATAAACAACATTATTTTGTATCTTGTATAATTTCATAAGTTCTTCGCCTCAATTGCTACATCAATAAAATGTGGCATCGTTTATAAGGTTCCTTTTTCTCTATTAATTGCAGATTCCACATTTACTCTTCTTCATGATACAACTTTAAAGTCCGCACCAACTTCGCACCAACTATATATTGTCTGAGTATGTATATATTGACGCCATACAGCTGCTTTGGTTCTCACCGTTCCATTCTATATTGGCTGTGAAAGACTGCTTAGTTTTGCTAAGAATCCTCTTATCAGTTCTTTTATGTGCCGCAAATCTATAACAAGTGACTATCGACTTACTTCCTTTCCGAAGGAAGCCATGCCAAGAATTTCTACGCCCGAAACATTTGTCAACCTCTACCGGGAACCAGACGCTAGCATGTTAGATCTCGACCATTGAGAACGGCAGCTTTATAAAGTTGACAGCTCATAAACAGCATGCTTCACCGAGGGAGATAGGTGCTGTGATAACATGTTTATCTCACACTCGGGAGGTCGCGGTTTCTACCCCGTTGACTGATCACTCTAACTTGGATTTTCTCGTGGTTTCTCCTTACCATTAGCTGAATGCTGAGGTGGACTTTCTTTCAAGAATGTCTTTCCTTTCCTTTCTCATTTTATTACCTTGTCATCTATCAGCTTGCATTATCAGCGTGATGATTCCGACAATTGCGGACAGATGGCACAGAGCACGCGCTCTATCAGCCACCTCTCCTGTTCCTCTTAAAATTTCTGCCAATTTTCCAGTCCTAAACAAATATTTCTTGTTAGCTAATAACTTACTGGACCTTCTATTGTGCTAAGGACGAGGAATTATAAAAAAGACTGATTTTTTTCACAGATGTTTATTACTGCAATTCAATCTTTACATGATATTTTTCAAAGTAGTCTTCTGCTACTTCAATGCACTTTTTATAGCGTCTCTGACAGTCCTTGAACACGTGCTTCAGACCATTCTTTGTCAGGTCCTTGAGAACTGCCTCACTCTTCTTGAGCACTGCTTCAGAGTTCTCAAATCGAATATCCCTAAGCTTAGATTACCACTGGTGATGAGTCATGGCTGCATCATTATAATCCTGAGGGAAAACAGGCCAGCAAAGTGTGGAAATCGGCAGGTTCTCCAACACCAAAAAAGGCAAAAGCTGTTCCATCTGCAGGTAAAGTGTTGGTGATCACATTTTTTTACTATAATGGAATGGTTTACCAGCATGCAGTTCCCCCTGACACTACTGTTGCAGCAGCATACTACACGTTTGTATTGGCCACACTGAGAGAGGATATTGCAAAGAAACGACCAGAGCTCTTCGGACTGGGTGACGACTTCATCATGACAATGCACGGCCTCACGTCGCAAATCAAGTCATGCAGTTTCTGGCTCGATTCAACATACCTGTGTACCACATCCACCTTTTAGCCCCGATCTTGCACCTGGTGACTTTTGTTATTCTCATCACTAAAGGCAAAGTTTAGGGGTATTCGATTTGAGAACTCTGAAGCAGTGCTCAAGATAAGTGAGGCGATTCTCAAGGACCTGACAAAGAATGGTCTGCAGTACGTGTTCAAGGACTGACAGAGACGCTATAAAAATTGCATTGAAGTAGGAGGGGACTATTTTGAAAAAGATCATGTAAACATTGAATTGCAGTAATAAAAATCTGTGAAAAACATCAGCCTAAGTCTTTGTTGATCAGCCCTCGTAGTCACTTTTTATTATTGCGCTAAACAATGCAACTCTTGACGTTAGGAAATGATTGCTGGTGTTATAATCTTCTTGAAGTATACTTTCAAGAATGAACTAATGGCTCAGAGTGCAAAATACTACATTACATTAATAAACAATGTTAATAAATAGCCTCCAAAAATATTGTTATTACGATTGAAGTAACCCTGATCAAGGTTCTAAACAAAAATATCACACTGAGCCCCTAAGCTGCATTACACACTATGAAAATAGTCAATTTTAGGGTACCATAGAATTACTCTATTTTACTCTCATTTGTATATATAATGCCGAGTTCTGGCAGTTCTCTCCACTGTTGGAAAACTCCAAACAGGTTTAAAATCACACGGCAGAACTGTGAAGGAAGTAGAGAAGGGATGATTTATATTCTTCATTATACTCTGTAATATAACTATTTATAAATAACTTGTATTTTAGTGTTATTCGTGTTTACTGTTCCACTATTACTGGTATCATTGCAATATAGCATAATAATCAACAGAAAGGCAAATGAAGAAAGAACCGTATTTCCTTTTTTTATATTAGTTTTCGAAATAATGCCATTGGTTTCCATTGAAAATCTATATTCATAAATAAAACCAAATTGTTGCATGACATCGTTATCAATAGTTTAAGGGTACTCGCAGCTGAAATATTGAAACACTTTAAACAACTTTTCATTTAACTTTTATGTTCAACAGAGCCACTGAACCTTTAACTTGGATGTCATACTGTCACATTTGTTCATTAAGTCCTTTAAAATATCAAAATTTGACGGTTTAAATGTCCAATGATAAGTTTGTGGTCAACACAAGAAAACTAAATTCTTTACACGTAAGTAGAGGTTCTCGGAAACCATTTATGAGAAGTATAAAGTTTATCGGGAGAAAACTTCCATTTTAATGGATACAAGAAAAAACCACGTCTTGTGTGCATTCCGGTAGTTGTCCGGAATGAAGTTTACAATTTTTATGGAATATTCACCAGCTTTTAAACTTTGAAATGCACACACACACACACACACACACACACACACACACACACACACACACACACACGCACGCACGCACGCACGCACGCACGCACGCACGCACACACACACACACACACACACACACACACACACACACACACACACACACACACATATATATATATCGAAAATTAACCTACAGGTATTTATAGAGACTTTTTTCTGTAGTATCTGAATATCTGATAAAACTCAAGTTGGGCCCTCGTATTGAAGGTGCTATTAAATTTTTGTGTAGCTAACGGTCCATTTTTACTTCTACGAATGTTTCTCCCTTACTTTAAACGGTATTTCCTCTAATTATATGTACATTTTTATACAGAAATCGGCTACACTTAGAGCATGAGGGATTATTTTAGAAACAGAAGCAGCGTTTGGTAAACTATATACTCTAATATTAAGAATATCAAATGGCTCAAAGTAAAACTCATTTAATGTCGCCCATGAAAGAGCCACACATGAAAACTTAACCATAATTTGGTATTGGCAAATATTCAGAATTACAACCGTTCAACTATTGTTTTGAAAGGTAAATATCACGTATCTTTCTCTTGTATATTGTTTTATGCATATAATAGTGTATGCCATACACATTTTCAATTTTTATAGGATAATTTTTCTTCTAAGCCTTTCAATACATACCGATATGTGTAATTGTTATACAAACAAATGACAGTATTCTTAAGCCAAACTATGACTGTTTGCTTCCAGAAATAATGAAAAAGCTTACATTTAAATAACATTTCTGATGAGAAAATGAGGAAATGCTAATGAGGTAATATATTCATATGAACCTCATAACCCTCCTGCGCTTCCTGTTATAAATTTTCTACAGACCTTTCTTACTAACGCTACACTGCCCACCTCGGTAGCGTGGTGGCAGCGTGTCTGCCTCACGTTCAAGAGGTCGCGAGTTCGAATCTCGGTCAGGGTGAGTTAACTGGATAAGTTTTTCCGGGGTTTTCCCTTATCCTGTGAGACGAATGTCGGGTAACTCTAAGCTCCATGGACCCCGGACTCATTTGAGCATCACTTCATCCATTCCATACATCGTCCGATATGACTTAACGTCGCAGGACGTAAATTACAAAAAAAAAAACAAAAAAACAAAAAAAAAAAACGCTACACATTTCATTGAAGATACAGGGTAAACGGAGGAAAGCGAATAATCAGATGTTTAAAAATAATATCGCTATATTCTGTCTTGAACGCATTGTTGAAGCGAGGCGGTGCGAGGGGCGATTTCAAAGGGACGGGCAGTGCAGTGCTGAGATGAAAGCTCGCCAAAACTAGGGGGGGAGAAGACGGATTTCTGGAGAGTTCGCCTTTCTTCTAGCGCCGTCTTGATTGAGAACATTCCGGATAGTGACTAATCTATAAAAAGGGAGCCGCCGCCCGCCACAGTCAGTCAGTCAGTTGGTAATTGAACGCGTGTGCGTGAACAGCTGTAAAAGTGAACTGTTTTGTGGTCGTTGACCTTGCACGTTGTATTGTGTATGTGACGTAATTCTGGACTATCAGGAAATAAATAGCAACTTTTTAATGTTTGAAACATGGACTTTTAATATCACGAACCCACAAGGTTACAAAACTGATTTAAAATTCCATAGTCTTTTACTGCCATAGCAAGAAATAAATCAAGTGGAATAGCAGCTTAAAATGAGAAAGGCAGTGAAGATTATACTCAATAATAATGAAGATATTATAAATGACTAAAACCAAAAGAAGTATTTATTTTAAATATAGTAAGCTCTACATATTTTGAAGTAAGCGTTATCTCTTAATGCAGAGGATTCCACAGACTATTCAAAGGATATTCGAGGTATAAGTTTTATTTTTAATGCAAATGTCTGAAAATATTGTTACTTATGCCAATATTGTTAAGGTTAGTTTTAGGAACTAAAATTAGATTGTTTTCCATATTAAAGAGTAATTTTAGAATTTAAATATTCTTGAAAATACTTATTTTACATCCCTGAGGAAAACTGAATTTTAGTATTTAAACCTGCTTTTTATGGCTTGATATTTTCCACTCTGATACACAAGCATCCTTTTCTAAATTGCATTTTAAACTCATGGGTATATATAAATTTCCTTTGAAATTTAAATATTTATTTCTTGCGTGGAATACGGCAGTTTTATTGAGACTTTAGACAAAATGCAGAGAAAGTAAAAATTAGGCCTTCATCTACATGGATCCTATATAAGAAATTGTAATTCCAACTCTTAAATGAATAAGTGACATACATTTTTTGATATTAACAAAAAGCAAAAAGGTTAGAATCATAATTGAAATATATACGTAATGACTATTAAAGTTCTGTAGCGGTCGATTTTAATATTCATTGTTATTACATTTTTTGTTTCTTTTTGGGGGAAGAACAGTTTTTATGTTTCAGGAGCGAAAACTGTGATGAAGCGCGGCCATTGACAAAAGTTACTGTTCGGAATTAAGCCTTCTATTTCGGGCATGTCATTAAAAGTGCGCCTTAATGGAACATAATGGAAATTTTACATTAAGTTGAATGGAGAGGATGGCTTTAAAGAGAGCTGGGACACTGGCCAGGTAGGAATTAATACCACCTGAACAGATATTCTTGTTACAGCGACTCCCACTCTACCGGCCATCACGTCCTGCATAAAACATGATGTTTTGCATATCGTTCGCAGTTATGTTTGAAATTGCAAATTTGTCTCGACATTTGTGCAGGGAAAATAGCCTTCGCAGCGTCATGTTAAATGTTTACTGGCAAACAAAAACAAAGGCTGAGAGCGAAGGAATGTGTAACATTTGCTTTTCTTTACAGCTCCACAAATCTAACACGGTAAGTATATATATTGCATGTGTATAATGCGCTTAACAAACTACCTTGTTTATTTTATAGAAATGAATGTTTCTAAGGTCATATAAAAACAAAGGAAATGAGGTATGTGTAAATTCAGCTCAATAATGTCTAAATTTGAAATTAATGTTCCTTGGTTGTGAACTAAACTATGACAACGGCAATGTAATATAATGGCCATGTACATATGTTGCCTCTACAGTGCAGAAAATCTACGCAATTATAAGTTTGAATAAAAAATATTTTGGAAAATAAATACACATCACTATATTCATACCACCTACTCTGCTAACTACAAAAATCTTATAACTTACTTTACTATCTACTTCCTGTTTATGCAAATAAATGCAACATACGTATACTTCATATACATACATACAGTTGCTTTGAAGGGTTATAGAGAGATGTTGGGGAACCAATTCAAAATAGGACGCATATGGCCTCACAGCGCATGATTTTGTGTAATAAGCCAAACTAAATTTGGAACAATACGTCACTGATACTGCCTAATGATATACGACATGTAAGCATTTGCTACACTTTCAGGAAAAATACGAGGGCTGTTCAATAAAGAATGATCATAATATTTTACTGTCATAGTTTTTCGCACTAAAATTCAATCGTATTATATTCTGTTAGCTTAATGTGAACCAAACACACCGTAGTAGTTTCATTGTTGGTACTAAACCAATCAACAGCTTCCTCGTCTTCTGTCCCAGTATCCCTGTCTGCCTCCCTTCGCGCCCAGATGTTTACAGCAGGATTAAACTAGGTTGTCACAGATTATACAGTCCCTGGAGTAGCAGTACTCTTGAATCCTGCCGGCGGGAATACAGTATGACTACTGGCTTGAGTAAGGAACTGTACATTAATCATAAACTCACAGTTATCTGCTCCAGGTTATCCAAAATACATATGCTTTAATGAACCACAAATCTCTCTCAGAAGCAATGTTACAGTACTACTCTACTCTTCTCTCATCCTTCCATTAATGAACTATGCCTTTACCTACACCATGGAGTAGCACAGGTCCTAGTAAAATTCAAAACAGGATACCTCATAATGCTGTGAACGCACCAGCTCTGTACAAAGTTGTAACTCCATTGTGAACTTGGATTACATATTCCATCAGCTTATTCAGAACTTCATCCACAAAATTCCTGGAGCTGTGTTCTTTTCTCTTGGCCAGTAGATTCTCTTCAGAACCAGATACAAGAGCCTTATAACACAGTACATTCTCCTACCTTAAGAAGAATAATCTGCGCAAGTTACCTTCACCCTTCGCAGCTGCATCGCCATTTGGAACTATTTGAGATCTTCATTCCCGACTTTCTGATCTCAGTTATTTTATTTTACCCTCAATTTGAGGTATGATATATGCAAGTGTTATGAATTTGCCTGTGTTTCATTTTTTTATCTCTTTTATCGTGTCTGTGCACTAAGTAATAGTAAAAATAATCAACAAGAACAACCACCTGCTATTACAGGTCACACAAGAGTGACCTGTAGAGCAAATTGACCGCAAGCTTTATAGGGTAGACAAGTTCGTAGATAGGATAATAGAAGGATGCTCCAACATGAAAGTTTGTTTCTTGATTAACAATTTCTGTATAGTTTAAGTAGCAGTTAGTGAGACTTTATAAACTTAGTAGTAATGTATACCTTTTATTTAAGTATTGTTAGTGCTTTCAATAATATTAAATATCATTTTAATATAGTATAATAGCGTAGTACATTTGCTTTTTAAAATTTAAAGTTAATTGTTAGTAGAAGAAAGACATGCCAATTGAAAAGCTTATTTCAACCAAGATCCATATTATAGGTTTTACTTTTATGTGAAGAATAACCGTAAATAAAGTCAGTATTTATTATCACTCCAGCGCGATTTTAAGGTAACACCTTCTAGCTTGAATAAAGCGTAAACTTTTATTTGAAAAGGAAGGAAAATCATCGTCGGCTAATACCCTTAATTTGTCATTTCAGAAAATACGAAATCTCATAAATACACACACAGGTGCTTCGTGTGTTTATTAGAGACACTTTCCGCTAAAGAAAGAATTTCTGAATTATTGAACTATCCACCTCCCTTGACGGATAGCTTATCTATCTGAAATTCAAGAAGTTCCAAGTCGAGTCTCATAAGGGGAAGTTATGCGATTAAGACTTACCCCCAGAGTTTTCTCTTAGCCTGAGAAGTCGAATGTCGAGTCCTCTAAGCTCTATGGATATTCGAGTATATTTCAACCATTTTGTTCCTTCACGTCCGATATGGTCTACCCGGTAAAGGAGGTTAATGTTCAAGTAAAACATTCAGAGCATCAATGAAGATGTACGAAAGGTACATCAGAAGTATAGGTCAAAATTGGCAATATTGGTAATAAGTGAAAGACATTTCTCAACTGTATCAGATGTATAAACATTTCATTAGCATTGAACAAAACGACAATCTGCACTAATGGTCGGCACAATCTAATTTGTTCAATATGTTTACTTACAAATTTTTATAAGAACCTTCTTTGTTGATTTCAAACAAACAAGATGTGAAATATTTTTTAATTTAAATTATTCCACATCAACTTAAGTACCATCGGAAACCAAACAAATCTGTGCAATTTTGGTATGACAGCAATAATTAGCCATACTCCTTAAATCATTGTGAAGATAGGGCAAAGACTCGAACAGAAGCCAGTTTTTAAGATTCCATGCAACTCATAAGCTGCCTAAACGGCACTTTTTAAAAGATAGCTGTTCAGAGTAATGTGTTAAAGTATAGAAAGCCCTGAACTGCTCCAATCGCACACCGGAGATGGAACTGGGTGCAAAAGTATCAGGAGTTTTTACAGGAATTTTGACAATACTGAAGACAACGTATCTTATTGGAGATATACTTTTTTGCGAAAACCTAAATAAGTTTTCTTAATTTAAGAAAAAGTATCCCCATTAAACCAATAATACCAGACAAAATGCAGTCTATGTAGGTTTATTTTGCTTTATCAAATGACAGTAAACTAGTTCCATTTGGCGTACATAACCAAAACTTTCTTTTAATTTAATACTGTTCGTACCTCTGCAATATTAATAATAATATATATTAATAATGTATTAATAATGATACTAATTATTAAAATCATAATAATACTAATAATATCCTACTGCACCTCCGATTTACACCTACGACAAGTTATGTCTATGGCCTATGGATATCATATCCTGCAAGAGACGGCAAAGCAGTTTACGTAAAGAAAGTGAAGAAGGGCACACAGAAATTCAGTATAAGCATGGAACAGTGTGTTGCTGCAATATCCATTTTCGAGATTGATTTCTTGTAGGCGTAATGTTGTTCTATGATAATGCAAATCCTAACAATACAGTTCAAACACTGGAAGTGCTTAGAGTCCGAAGTGCGTGGTGCTCGAACCTCTGGCGTACATATTTCTAGAGTGATGAAGCTATCTTTTAGATATTACTATTGCAAAAGGTTTTTACAAATTTTCAAGTGAAATACCTCAATTTTTTAAAGATTATGTGGGTTGTATTTATACAAATAGGTCCCAAAGTGTATTTGAGAAGCTAAAAGCATTATACATGTGACAGTGGACAGTATTAACAATATTATATGAAAATTATTTTGATAATTATGTATAGTATAGCTAACATTTGGGTTCCTAGAGCCTATAGACCTTACACAACAGGTTAAAATGACAAATGAGTTATAATCGTTTCAATAAAGTGATATATTATTTACGTAATTGCGGACGACTATAAAATGCTATAAGAGAGTAATCGTAAGCTTTCAGAGAATAGGGCAAGAGAAATTTCGACCAAAGTCTCTGAATACTTAACTTTTGCTTTCGTTACTCAAATAAATTATCAAGCAGGGTACTGACGAGCACTACGAGGGGGTGTCGTATAGTTTTATCACCCGGTGGTTTTATGCTATAGTGATGAAAATGTTTGTGTCATCATTGATCCCTCGGGACATTATGTTGGTAGTTTTAGTGACTTGAGTCCTTTTGGTTTTCTACAGTGAGTGCTAGAAGTGACTGGGGTGTAAGATGGGGAAAATAGAGGCTCGTAGTGTGATCAAGTTTCTGCATTTTAAGGGCAAACTGCCCGGGAAATCCATAATGAGATGACAGCTGTTTACGAAAATGATTGCTCATCGTATGACACTATTGTAGGTGAAAACAATTTCAAACTGGCCACATGCCCCTGACAGATGAGCCAAGAGCTGGTAGGCCGTCAGTGACAGACCATGCTGCCACAGTGAATAAAGTGGAGTGTTTAATACTGGAAGACAGACGAGCAACCATCCAAATGATCATGACTAAGACACATCTTAGTTATAGTAGTGTGTGGAAAATTATCCAAATTATTACATATGCCTAAGGTGTCCGCACGGTGGGTTCTACGCTTGCTAACATCTTTCTAAAAGCAAACACGGCGTGGCCCTTCAAGACAGTGGTTGATGCAGGTGGAAAAGAATGAAGATGATTGTTTTGATCACCTGGTAACCATGAATGAATCCTGGATCTATCAGTATGATCCAGAGTCAAAAACCATGAAATGGAAGCATGGCGATTGCCCCCTTCCCAAATAGGCGAAGCTGCAAAAGTCAGCTGGGAAGGTCATGCTTTCAGTTTTCTGGGACTGTCGTGGAGAAATCCTTACAGATTACCTTGCCAGGGGTCAGACCATCACTGGCAGATACTACCGCAACCTTCTGGATAAGTTATGAGCAACTTTAATTAAGAAACGATGTGGTATGCTCTCCAAAGTTGATCGTCTTCTGTCTGGTAATGCAACAGCTCATTCATCTCAAGTTGCAGTTGACAGAACAAGGGAATGTGGCTTTGAAGCGTTACAGCATCCGCCTTATTCGCCCGGTCTCGCCCAAAGTGACTTTTTCTTGTTCCCGGAAATGAAGAATCCACTGCGTGGTCACCGATTTGACAAAACAAATGACGTCATTAATTAAGTGTAAGAGTGGTTTAAAGCGAATTCTGCAGACTTCCACAATCAAGGTATTCTGGAGGTCAAGAAACGCTGGGTAAATCTTCTCTACGTAGAGAAGAAATAACAAGCACATATCAACACAAACTCTCTATCACATTTTTTAAAGGGTGATAATTAAAACTTTGCGACACCCCTCGTATAAGGGTCATACAGTAGTTAAATAATTTAATGAAATGTAATATTCTATATTTATGTTTTTAGAATGTTTTTATCCAAGTTAGTTAGTCATTCTTTATTTATCACTGTTGCATGCAATTTGTTGTGATATGTAACAGCTCTCACTGACTCAAATGAATTACTACCTTTAAAATGTACATCGCTCACCACTGTTTAATTTAGAGTATTATTTTTAAGTAAAAAGCTCCGGAAATTGCCATAAAAATAAATGGAGATATGTAAATGGAAGAAGGCAACAAACAGTAAAATCTATGATGTAGGTACTAGTATCGTAATATCAGTTTCTTTTAATCAAAGGCCCCGATTGCAATATCAATTAATAGAGGTCTATGCAACATCAAATAACAAAGATGAAACCAAACATTCAAAAACTTTTATTTGCTTTTGAGAAGAGTACATAATTCTCTTTTAGAAGCACCGGTTGTGTCTGCTGTGCAAGCTATTCTATTGGTTCTTAATTCTACGTGTTATCACTTATTTTCTGTTTTGACAGTTTGTGGATGGTTGGGAACTAAATCATCAGTTCTTCCCCAGCATTGAGGATCACGTGAAACCGCTTAGCATGCGATATCGGGAATTCTGTAGCACCCCAGGACAGCGGAAAGTGAAGCAGGTACTGGAGTCCTCACAAAACGCTGCCCTAGTGCAGTTCCGTATCCCTCAACGAGGACGTGGCTTCAGCTTTACTGTGCGCTTCCCTAAGATCAGCACCCGTAAGTACAAGGCAAGAAGTGCATTTCTAAATATTCTTACATCCTAATCAACAGAATTAACTTTGTTTCTGCAAGTTGCTACTACGCAATGTAAAAAGTTAATTAGTGTAGTCAAGAGGTATTTTTGCATAGATATACTCAGTACTGAGAATAAATATCAACTCAAAAATTCTAAATTTTATAGAACTCGGTCACAGCGTAAGAGACAAAGAGTATCCATTTGATGTACTAGTATTTGACTTAGAATATTAATTCGATAAACCGATGCAATTAATGCTTCAGTAGCTAGTAACAACTTAAGTTAATAATCCTGAATATCGATTTAATATTTCACAATGCTTTCCATAGTAATAGTAGAAATAATTCAAACTATATAACTAGTGCAATTAATTTAAACTATGTAAATTAATAATAATGATAATGATAATGATGATAATGATAATGATGATAATAATGATGATAATAATAACAATAACAACAATAACAACAATAACAGCAATAACAGCAATAACAACCACCATAACAACCACCATAACAACCACCATAATCATAATCATAGCCATAATCATAATCATCATAGTCATCATCATCATAATAATACTTCTTTTTTGAATAGCTCAGATAGGTTATAAACACCCTTAATAACTCAACTAACTACAACTTTAGTTATGGAGGATACTAGGGGTACAACTTCCAAAACCAAACATGCCCGCCTCCGGAGCGTGTCTACCTCACGTTCAAGAGGTCCCGAGTTCGAATCTCGGTCAGGTTAAGTTAACTGGATAAGATTTCTTTCGGGTTTTTACCTTATTCCTCTATGGATCTTGAGCTGAGTATCATTTCATCCATTTCGTTCATCGTCTGATATTAATGTTGAAGGACGTTAATTAAAAAAGAAAATACCGAGCTTGATTTTCCCGGTTCTATAATAATAGAATTAACCCTGACGCGACTGCCCATATAGAGCCAAGGCCTGCCAGCCCGACTGCCAGCCTCGTACCCGCATACGCAAGGTGGAGATGGGTGATCATCCAACCGATACGGCTAGGAGATGTGGTCAGCACCTCGCGCTGCCAGCCGGAAATTTGGATTTCTTGAGCAGGGTCGCTTACCTGGCGTAAGCTCCTCAATTTCCTCATGATGCTGAGTGGGCACCGGTTCTATATCCGGACATAAAATCCGCACCCCCAGGGGTAGGAACGAACCCGGCCGCATTCCCTTGCAAAGCACCTTAGCCCACTACGCCACGGTGAAGGGCTTTTCAGGGTTTTACCATCAAACATTTAACTGGTTAGCACTGTTTTGAATGTAGTTTTGCATATAATGATACATTTTGATGACTATTCATTGTTTTCAACACCAGGTAATTGGATAGATAGATTCATACTGAAAAATTCAATGTCATGGTCGGGATTTGAACCACGGATCTTTTGGTCTCCGTCCGGTTGCTCTAAACCGACATGTTGGTCATTTTCTCCAAATGACTCGCATGTTTCCCCTTAAACCTCTAGGGATTCTCATATACATACAAATATTAGCCCACACAGGTGTAGAAAAATAATTAAATTTCCATAAATTAACCTAATAGAGTTTTAACTATAAAGCCTGGGACCTAAGTACTTACAGCTTACCAAGTCACCACAAAATGTGCGTATCTCATTGTATGCATATCAGAATCCCTAGTGGTTTACCGCGAAACGTAAGAGTCAGTTGGAGAATTATGTGTCATGCTGGCATGTTGGCCATGGTACTCGATCGTTAAAAACAGCCGCAATGAGACCGGAAGATCCGTGGTTCAAATCCAGGCTATGGCATTGAATTTTTCAATCTATTTATCCAAATATTAGCCTACACACAGCTAGTGTGGAAAAGCGATTAAATTTCCAGTAGGTAATTAATATTTAACTGAAAATTATAGATCCCACGTAGTAATTTTAGGGCTTCGCTGAAGATAGTTTTTTCCCTTGGCCGATTCCTGCATTGATGTAATATACTTATTAAATTTCTTCATAAATATTCTAGGAATTCTGTATGAATTCTCTCACACACCTTCATGCGCCACTATAGTACATGAGGTTATGCTTTTGGTACTAATAAGCCTATTTATTTCCGAAAAGGTATTTCAGAGGCATACTTTAAATAGAACATGTCGAGAGAGATAATTTTTTTGTCATCCTAAACGAAGATGCAATTTTTAACCACTCAGCAGTGAAGCGAAATCATTCACCAATAGATCTGGATGTTCAAGTTTGATATAAATTGCTTCTTAAAAGTAAACTCATTTAAACAATTGTATTTGAAAGCTCGCTTTTTTTTTTAAAAAAAAAGAAAGAGAGACATTATGTATGCTACACATTTTAGGTAATATTGCAGCGTTCTTTTGCTCAGCTATAGCTTCTTTGCTTTTCTACATTCGTATATTTATGAAGATGTGTACAGTTATTTTTAATAAGCCATTGATTACTTTGACAAAAAGGGCCAGAAAGCTACTTACTACTTACTATTGTAAATCACTGCTGCCATACGTGGTGGTATTTCTCACAGAATAAGGGAACAGAATAGCAGTTACCAAGCACAGCGTAGGGAAATGTATATTACAGTGTATCGTTGGACAAGTACAATCTTCTATCTATAGTCGTGGTTTCATTCATTATGATTTGGACGTACGAGAAACTCGTGGGGAAGTTCCAAGCCGTATACGTGATGCGAATGAAAGGGAACCATTTTCGTAAATCACAGCTTAGGAGCTATTTGTAGCTTCTATTACTCCTGTCGCCGTGAAACCGGTTATTACTAGAGTGTAGTGTAGCAGCAAGAGCAAATCCTCCTGTATTAAAGGAAAGCCTTCCTGGTTATTTGGACAAATGCACATCTCATCTTCTGAAGTTTGTTCTTGCCTCGCCACGGCATTCTATAAGCAGAGGTACTTTCTTGGTATTGATATAGTGTGTAGAATGATATGGTTAAACTAAAAGTAAAGGAGACGAAGTTTAAAGGAGAAGACCAAGAACTGTTTTAAGCTCATTATTGTAATCCATAGCTTCTGCTCGCGCTTAACTTCAAACCTCAGACCTCGAGGATGATGCAACTCTGTTATGAACTTCTTAGGAACTTCTGAACCGTTCTAAGAAGACTGGGAGTGGAACTTCAGAGCAGTGGAGATATATATTGGCTGCATGTTGTGGTTTAATCAGTGGAATAAATCCTAATTGATACACATTTGCTCAAGATTTATAATAAATAACACTGCAACTGAACCTATATACTGTGGATTAAATGTAACCGAAATACGAAGGGATGCATTCATTTCTCTAGTTCTTTCCTGCGAACGAAGGTCTGATTTTCGGGCCACACTCAAGAGTTGTGAAGATCTTGAGTAGAAATAAGACAATGGTTGATGTAAAATTTACTGGCTGCTATGCATTTTAAGACAACAGCTAATCAATCAAGCATGCAGTATGTCGATTATATGACAGAGGACATCTCAAATGGAAGTTTTTTATATTCACACAAGTATTATTTAAGCAGAAGCCCATAATCTCATTTTTTTGCGTTTTTAATGACTGACAATAAATCCTGTACTGCTTTACAGAAACAAAACTGCAATATACGCAATGAAAGGAACAGATTTCTGTAATTTAATTTATTTTCCTTTTGTCTTAAAATAGAAGGTGTAGCTGAAGCACAAACGTGTTATAGAAATTTAACGAAATCTGTGAAATGCCCAGTGAAGTGAGCATCACTGAATAACCACTACAACAGTAGCCGTTTTTGTTTAAAGCTAACAGAAGTTATTAAAATAGATGAAAATATATTAAAGTAGCACAAATAAGGGCTTAAGGCAATATGGATCTACTGGCTCATTTGCATCACAACAAATTACAATGTCACAAGCTATGCGTTCAAGGCATAAAGCGTCAATTTTAACTAAGAATGTATGCATAATTCATTACTTCCTTATGAGACGTAACAAGACGTAAGGCGATATCCCCATTTTTCTGCATAAAATATTATTTCCGGAACACATTTGAGTTCATGAACACATCTTAAAACGTGCCTTTCTTAAATATATTTTATCGAAATATCTCTCTTTATGCAATAATTTTATTTGAGGTTTTTATATTTATTTTATTTGCTATTGATTATTATAAACCTAAATTAAAACGTGTTGTAACATCTTTATGCTGATTCCGTTTATCTGAAATGGCATTAATGAAATAGTGTTTACCTACAGAGCCCGGTTTAACGCTTCAGGCAATTTTCACAAAAATATATAAAGAAACACATGTAATAAATTTTTGTGAATAAAGAAACAAATGTGTTAAAGGTTTTATGAACCTCAAGTTTGCACGGCTGTTAACATAACTATATTTTGTGTGACATAGCTATTCACTAGCAATACTTACATGTATTTCTTGTTCAGTAGAAACAAGTAAAGAATGATGTGCTGTAAACTTTTACAACCTGGTGCAAAATATACTGGAAAGGTTTTAAAGGATCTGAAATTAAATGATATGACTGTATTTAAACATTTCAAGAGAGTTACAACAAATGATTTTAAGTTCTGATTCAAACGATATACGAGGCATGTTTTTTAAGTCAGTACCGTTTTGGAATTAAAAAACACGTGCATTATATCGTGAATATTGAGGCACTTGTCATAAAGTGGCACTAGTTTTTGAATACCCTCCTCATAAAATTCTGCCGTCTGACGTGTTAACCACTGTATCACAACTGTTTTGACTTCGTTATCGTCTTGAAGACGCTGACCGCCCAGATGTTTCTTCAAGTGCAGGAACAAATGGTAGTCGCTGGGCGCCAGATCAGGTCTGTATGGAGGATGATCTAGAGTTTCCCATTGGAAAGATTTGATGAGATCTTTGGTCCGATTAGCCACATGTGGACGGGCATTATCATGCAGCAAAACGATACCCTTACTAAACTTGCCACGTCTTTTGTTCTGGATTGCACGGTGCAGATTGTTCAATGTCTCACAATAAGACGCTGCATTGATTGTCTCATTACGAGACACAAACTCCACTAGCAATACTCCTTTTCTGTCCCAAAATACTGTGCACATGATTTTCCGGGCAGAAATTGTTTGCTTAAACTTCACTTTTGTGGGTGATGTTGAATGTCGCCATTCCATGGATTGTTGTTTCGATTCTGGTGTGACGTAGGCCACCCATATTTCGTCACCAGTAACAATTTGGCCTAAAAAATCTTCACCTTCATTGTAGTACCGCTCAAGGAAAGTCAATGCACTGTCTAAACGTTGGGTTTTGTGCAAATCCGTCAACATTTTCGGAACCCAACGTTTCCTGTACTTTAAGTTCTCGGTCACAATGCGACACAAAACACTACGAGAATATTGAGGAAAATAGTCGCACAATGACGAAATTGTAAAGCGTCTGTTTTCTCTCACCTTTACGTCCACTTTCTGCACCAAATCTTCAGTAACGACCGAAGGAGACCCACTCCGTTCTTCATCATGCACATTTGTGCGGCCATCTTTAAATGCTCTCACCCATTTCCTTAACATTCCATAACTCATAATGTTTTGTCCGTAAACTTCACAGATCGCACGATGAATATCGATCGGTTTTACGCCTTTAGCACTGAAAAATCGTATAACAGTCCGTACTTCAGAATCGGCGGGACTCACGATTGTCGGAGGCATCTTAAACACTCAGTAACCAACGTATACAATGAAGAATCAGACTGTAATGGCGTCAGTGCGTAGACAAGAGATGTAGGTAAACAGCGCGCATGCGCGGAACGCGACCGTACCTCTGCGGCGGCGGAATAGCAAAACCGTACTGACTTAAAAAACATGCCTCATACCTCAAGAAACTTAAATTAACTATATAATATTGAGAAGGAATACAAAGTACACTTCACTGTTATCTTTAACATATTTATCAGACTCTATGATCTGTCTTCTATAGTTTGGACTCATGGCTTTCGAATATAAATAACAGATTTTCATTCACAAATAAAAAAGTATTTTTGAAAAGAGGCTTAATGTGAATTTGTTATTTAATTTTTCTGACCCTGAAATTAAAATTTATAACTGATAATTTTACATACTCATTAATATTTCCTTAATATGTATTTACGGTCTCATCTAGTTTCATTGCCATATTCTTATAATCTTCATTCTATACATCCCAGAAGCATTCAGTAAAACGTATTATTCAGTGAATAATACTGGATCAGTGAAAGTATTATTATAGCCTAGTTTTTCCAAAATGTTGAATTATTACGCTATTTTATACGCACAGAATGAAGGAATAGCAATACTGTTGGTAGCGAGTGCATCTGCCTGAAAACATGTCAAACGTCTGTATGTGTGCGCTGTCGTACTTGTTTTTCATCTCAATTAGAATAATATTCCATATCCTACACAAAAACAACAAACATCTGTTTGCCAATATTAGCATACTTATAGTCAGCTGAAATATTCAATGTGGATCTGTTGCTTTCTGTGCGGTTGCTTTTAATGAACTGAGCTAAACGACAGCTGATGTGGGAACTAAATTCCCCAACTGATAGATCAACAAGCGCTTCACTTCGGATAAAATTTTATTATCGACTTATAATTGGTAAGTAGTTTTCAACAAGCGCTTCACTTCGGATAAAATTTTATTATCGACTTATAATTGGTAAGTAGTTTAATTCTCAACTCTCTCACGCACACATACAGACATTTGTGTCTATGTGAATTCCTCTCTTTTAAGGCTTTTAGTCCTTTTTATATAATTAGGGTCAGCTGAAAAGAAGACCTTAAAATTAATTATTAAGGTAAATAATAATATCAGCATACTGTTTTCACCAAAAAATATTTGCAAACATATCATATCTAAGCATAATTTTAATAGTTTATATTCAGTTTACGGTTTCTTATGGAATTTATACAGGTGTAAATTAGGCAGATGTGGTCAAGTTTTTTTTTGTTACAGCTTGTAACATCCTACTTGAGGGAACCCAGGACATCTACACCGTGCGCAACTATGGAAAGAGGGTAAACTGCAGTTTGACCACGCTCTACCCAGCAAACGTGAAGGTATTGTCAATGGCCGTGGGCATTTCTCACCATGATCTAGAAGTGGAGACTGGATCTCTCCACAAGGTACGTAACCATGCAAATTGGTTGTAATACAAATTCGTCCACAGGATTGCTAATTTTGTACACAACCACCAATGTAAACTGTACTGCAGTTTAATTTAATTACATTTAATTTACTGTTGTTTATTCTACTACAAGACGGAGGTGGGTGATTTAAAAAGGGACGCGGGAAAAGTTAAAATGAATATTGTCTTTTTATTACAACAATAATATAAGGTACATTGCTTTATTCAAATTTGAATTATTCAGAGTATTACAGGATTACGACATACTACTTTTCATCAATAAGACGCTACGAAACATGTATCAACCAATAATTATTTACTTCTCCACCATTATTTACCATTTTTGTCGTAATTGTCTGTTTCTATCACCTTTCTAGCATCTGTTAATTTCTTTGTGATCGTCATTGTTTTATATTTAAAGTAACGTTCAGCAAAACTAAAGAAACAAGTACATAGCCAATCCATCAATGAATTAAGTACGTTACACATTATTCTGTTTGTTTTTGTACATTTAAGTAATTTATTTTCATAGTTCAATTCTACTATAATTGTTATTTTCCCTAGCTAAATAGAACTCCCTAGAAAGGTTCCTGTAGATCGCACACCACTATATAATTAAAATATTAAAGAACATATGTTTAGCCCTGGTTATGTATCCTTTTTACAAACACAGCATTGTTATAGTGAAATTTAAGACATGAAAGTGTATTGTGTTATTTTATTTAAATAATTTAAATAAAGTAAATTCCACGTTTAGTTATATAGAGAGTAAATTACAGTATTTTATTCCAGAATAACATTCACGTCCACATTTAAGTTTATTGTTCATTCTTAGTTATCATTTTATTGATGAACACTGCATCATCTTCACTCAGAACCTCATAAAACTTATCGTCTGCTTTGTTTTATTTTATTTTATTCTAGGGATGCGTTTTCTGTAGTGAATTTGTGTGACATGAAAGGAGATATTCAAATAACGAGAAACTAAAAATTATCACTGATATGAACTTAAAGAAAGAGAAATCTTACAAAGCAATTTTAAATCACGTACCATCGCTGGTGGGTTTTTTTTTTTCATAAAAAACACCTACTACATGACAAGGGTTGAGGAATATTGACCTTCATGACAGTACTCCATTCCTTTTATTTTCTTTGTTATAAGAGTGAAATATTATTATGAGTTTCAAATGGGAAGGTGTTTGTCCTTGAGCGCTACTAGATGAGCAACCAATTGGAGTCCTGCGGTGCTGTCCTTTTGCATTCCCGCTAAGTGGTGTGTGAGGAGCGCCAACCTAATCAATCTGCACGAAATACTATTCGCGCTAAGACAAAAATTCAGATTTGACAAAACTGATCTATGTGAAAGATAGAGAGTAATGTATCTTACATAACCATGAAAACCCCATATTTTAGTTCAAATAGATTTTCTAATACAAATAAATAAACCACTATTACTTTATTATAACAATAAATCGCGACGTAAGCACTGTATGAATATCATTATTGATTGGCATGTATGCGTGTACGTATATTTGTAATTAATCAGAACTGAAACGTAAATGTTTGACATGACGTGATAAAAGAATTACTTTGAATAATCCAATTTGTGTGAGAGGAAACAATAAATTTCCTGCTGCCCTGGCAGAACGTGTCTGGTCACATTATATCTTTGTTTATTAATGGTTCGTAATCTCTACTTACTCTAGTGGTTGGTGTGTGTATGTATGTACATATACTTTTAATTACTCTCATTACTGTCACTTGGCTGGCCGGAGTTTCCCTTGCTGGAGGATCCCGTCATGGGAATGTCAGGTTCATGATTGCTGACATCAGAATTGGTATCCCCCTGGAATCATTAGAGCCCCCATACTTTTTCCACATGGTCGGTGGGAACTGATCGCCCTTTGGGTCTCTCATTTATGTCATTGTTCCAAGATCGCCCGCCTCGGTAGCGTGGTGGTAGCATATCTGCCTCATGTTCAAGAGGTCCCGAGTTGGAGTCTTGGTCAGGGTAAGTTACCTGGATAAGGATTTTCTGGGGTTTCCCTTATCCTGAAAGACGAAAGTCAGGTAACTCTAAGCTCTATGGACCCTGGGCTCATTTGAGCATATTTCATCTATTCCATTCATCCTCAGATATGACTTAACGTTGGAGGACGTAAATTACAACAACTCCCAAGATCTCTTAAAACAAAGAACCTATCAATGCCCTGAGTCCCAGTGGATACAGATTCCCTCCGTTTGACTATCCATCTTTATGCACCTCATATCATAATTCTAGTGCTTTCTCTACTGATAGTGCTGTCGAGGAAGTTGACTCCATTACTATTTGTGTTCCGTAATCTCATTTACATTTGAACGGAGCGGTATACCTCCGCGATAACACCTAGTCCAGAGATCTGTGTTCTCGCTTGGCGGTATTCAATTCTGATCATGGGTTTTTCGTGGTTTCTCTCTGATCGGCAAGGAATTTGTAAATTCTTCTCGTTTCCTTCAGAGGATGGCGTTCAAGCTTGCTCTGCACTCTACGGCAGGTTTGGCAGGTAGCTGCGAGCACCTCTCTGTTTGGTGTTCTAGTCAGTAACTATTACGAACTTCACGCGTCCCTGCTGCTTATGCCATCCGTTCCTGCAGGCCGACGTTTGCTTCACCTCATCCGCTACTATCTCTGCCTTTATCTGCTTCTGTCTCTATCTTTAGATAGAATTAATTATACCCGAATACTGCATAAATAATAGGTAATTACGGTTAGTAGTTGTTTCCCGTTTATGATTAACAGGCTTCGGACACAATTTCTGTTTTTTTTTTGTTTTTTTTTTTTTGCGCTTTAGCTGGAAAATAATTAGGTACCCAGAGCGACCTCCTATTCCGCAAGCACTGAGGCCGCCATGACTGAGTACTTTATCCCCTTGGCTCTCAATAAGGCGGACCGGGTTTGATCGCAGGTGACATCTGCTCAATCCCTCTTACGAAAATAATGGATACAAGTTTATTGATTTAACACGCAGTGTACTAACATATGAAATATACTAAGAGAAGCCAGCTTCTCACGCTGTAACATATGAAGATGCGGAAACATAGTTATACAGGTTGTTTCAAAATGACACCGAACGATTATAGCTATTGCGTTGTTTATAACTTAACTAGTCCGAATTTCGGTGTCACAGCTTCGAAGTTCTGTTAGGTATAATTTTATGCAGCATTAAATATTACATGACTTTGTGATTAGGCAGCGCACGAACCACTGGTGTACGAACCTCAAAAGTTGAGACGCACCGTCCAAGAAAACTAAAACATTACTCCTAGCTCTTTATCAGCGACTCTAGCCTACCTGTCAGGTAATGGGGAAAAGAACAGTTATTTGTGCAAAAGTACACTAATAACTCGGACAGTTGCAAGGTTGCTCTTCAGTGTAAAACTACTGTCCTCCACAGGAGAGAAAGTCTCCGAGGAATGAGACGCAGGGGGTTGGATAAGGTTCCTACATCCTTCCCTGGATAGGTTTATGACACCCCATGTCAGTACAGTTACAGACCATTCAAAAACATTCTGACGGCTTCTACTTCTGTAAATGAATCTTATCGGTTTTAGTGTATAGAGAGAATAGGGCGCATGTTGGTTTTTAAAGGTTCTGGTCCTTATGTAGCGTGCGTTCCCTGTCACAATCACTCGTTGTCCTTGTACCACTGTGTAAGAAAGCACATTCCTTTCAGGGACCTTATTTGCGTTGCTGGACAGTACACATTCCGTCCTAACAGGGAGGACTTTGCGCGCGCAATAAGATAGTAAATCCAAGCAATACGAACGCCAAATGACGGATGGACGAGCTGAAGGGAGTCCAACGAACGCACGATTAATTTACTTTCATTAAAAATGAATTGTAAAAATAGTTACATCAATGATAATAATTATTTGTTTAGCTTCAGAGCATTTTGTTATGATCTTAATTGTACAGTACTTTCAGCCATTTACTGTAAATATCAACAGCTTACTTTTCAGTTACAAATGCTTTATTTAGTATTACTAAACACGTGAAATAAAATGCTCGTGTCATTGTATAAGCCATTTAGTTCTGATTAGTTTATCTAAAATTCTTTAATGTTGTTTTCTGTTCTGTCTATCATTTAATGCTTCCATCCTCATCCTCTCTAACATTAACTTCCCTCTGGAAAATATCATTTGCATATGTTCACCAGCTTATTTACCATCTTGGACTGCTGTAATGGAATTTTGGAACACGTTAAACACTCATAAGCAATAATTAAGTAATAGCTTCTTTATTGCCGTTTCATAAACCAAATTCTTAATAGTAGCAAGCTACTGCGGAGTATGCGGCATGTTTAGAAACAGCTACAGCACGCGGCACGGCATGTGACCTATGCCTGCAAACTCAGACAGTATGAGGCACACGTCTTTGTTCCTGCCACTGCTTAATTCACACTAATTCTGGGGCATTTATATGTGTCCCTATTGACGGTAAAAATTATCTATACATGCCACATGGAAGCTGAGCATCTACTTCTATATGTTCGTTCGGTGTGGTTTTCAAACACTCTGTATATGTCAGGTAGTCAATAATGCTTTTATTCATCCCGTTCGAGTTTCATTCCTGTTGGATACGACCAAGGTAACCTTGAGGTTGGTGGGAAAAATGTGGGATGGTTCCTCTTGTATTATCAGTTTTATGTTCCCAGCGTTTCTATTCACGTCTTCCATCTTTTTACTCGTATGTTTTAGGGTTGCAGCACCTGGCGATGGCAGTTCACGAGTTGTAGCGGGACGCATTCCTGCCAATTAGCTGGGCGCTGTGATCAAATGGTTTCGTAAACTTTAAAGATTTTCATCTACCAATATGCCGGAATTTTACGATGCGTTTTGAACACGTCCTTTATAGGAGCATAAACATCTTAGTCAATGGAATCTGACACTTCTGTTAAGATGTTTCCGAAAATTTTACATTACCCGAGTTCCAAAAAGGGAGAATACTGAGACATGTTTGTAATACCAGAGGCTTTTTTTAATAAATTAATATTAATTTTAATTATTACAGTGTCAGAAGAGAGGTCTTCCGGATTTCGTACAGATCGGAGGTTCAGAAGGCCTGGATATTTCTCAGATGTCAGTCGCAGATTCCATATGTGGTCTGGATTCAAAGCCTGGTAAGTTATACCACTCACTTGAAATATTTCCTAAAGGCATTGCTAATTAAACAGTCAAATACAGGTGCGTGACGTGGGTGATTCATAAATGCTGCCTGCTGCTTCAACTTAAAACACAAAATTATAGCGACATGCCTTTTTAAAAATGTATTTACAATTTCTCCATTTTATAGTGTCTATTTTTATTTCAGTTCAATGCGCCGATTATTCTCCAACAAAACAACAATTACAGAGTTTTGAAATGTTGCTTTTTATTTTCATTAAACAATCCCTTTCCCACTGATAATAATGACTGAGATTAAAGACTATTCTGATTTTGAGTGTTTTTTAGATAAGTAGTATTCTGCGTAGCGTTGAGAAACATAGTTTTGCTGATGCACTGGTGGCATGAATGATCAAAATTAAATGTGCAATCATGTGATGTGTGATGGTGTGATTTAGTTTTTAAAGTTTTAGGATATGGAGCTGGCCTTCCTGTTGAAAGTATGAGACATTTTTCACCAAAAGAAAGTGAATTCAAGGACCGATTTAATGATTTCGATCAGTGAAACAGTTACTTTTATCCTCAAATTCTGATGTCCTTCCTCTTATTGTACTTTTAACATTCATTCACCATATTATTGTTGCACGCGAAGAATCAACACTAAAACGCAAAGTTTATCGTTTCACTGCACTGGAAACAATCGTTCTACACGATTTTATCTGTGATTATACCCGCAAACTTTGATGTCATCAATAGCATCGCTGATGGAGCGAGTTCATTTACGACTCTCCTAGCGGCTTGAGATCATATTTGATGTACCCTTAGCGGCAGGTAAATATACTATTTGAGAGATGATTCCTGCCCGCGTAATACAAAGGTGCGTAATTTCGCCTGGTGCGTGGATACAATAACAGTTGTAGTTTGTTTTATTGAACAGGAACACTATAAATGACGAAAAAATACAAAGAATATGTTGAAATTTGGTGTTCCTCAACTTAATAAAGGAATTCCAATTTATAACAGCATTTGTTTCAAAAAAGTTTAGTAAAGAAACAGATTTTTTTGTCCTTGCAACAGTGCACGCCATATCAAACGATGAATGAATGAATAAATAAATACATAAATGAAATAATGAATGAATAAATTAATGGAACGGGTGATATGATGCTCAAATGAGTCAAGGGTCCCTAGATCTCAGTGTTACCGACATTCGTCTTCGTAGAATAAGGGAAAACCCTGGAAAAGTTGTCCATGTAAATCATATATAGCGAGATTCGAACTCCTGACATCTCGAGTGTGAGGCACACACGCTGCCTCCCACCATGGAGGTGGAAAAGAAACAGATTACTTATATTAAATATTTATTTACCGTATTTATTACTTCTAGATTGAGACCAGTCACTTTATAGCGTCCAGCGTCTCCCTTTTCGCAAAGAACTGATCTTGTATCTTGAAACATTTTTGATGCACCTATTGTTTTTTAAAGATATAAGGACACCAACATTAATAGACATTTTAATTAAGCGTGATAATGACAAGAAATATGTATTGAATACTGATAAAACGTAACACTTTATTTTGCAAACAAAAGTATGTCAATTTGACGGTACATAATACTTGACAACACTAATCTCCGAGAGACCTGTCTGAATGCTGGATAGGGTTGCATAAACTCTATGCAACGGTTTAAATTATATTTATATCACAGCAATTTTAATGCCGGTACGAAAGTAGCATTTTACCATGAAGACACGATGCTCCTAGAGTAGAAACGTGCTTATTATTCATTTGTATTGTAATGTTAATCATTATTACTCTCACAGTGGTGAAAGGAGGGGCTGATTGTAATAGTTACCAGCGAAACCACACTCTGAGTCCTGTAATTTGCTTACTGTTCCGAAAAAATTTCCACTTCTCCGTAGAGAGCACTATTATTTCAAGATAGACTCACCAGTCAACTATGACGTCATTCTTGCTCTATCGGAGGGCGGGAAATAACGAATAAAAATGAACATCTTGTATAAACATATGACTAAAGCGTCAGTTGCCTCGCAAGGTTACTGGATGTCCCACACGAATCTGTACGCTTCGAGTTGTCGATGTGCGCCACTGGCACATAGCTGAGTATGCTAAGCGACCGGTCTCGGGGGATCTATCAGCGACTGGACCTTGCGGATTGAAATCTGAAGGTGATCTTTCCAATATTCTTTGAATAAAAAATAATATAAAAGTTGGATACACTTTCTTCAAAATTTGCCCCCGACAACAGAGAAAACATAAACATCACATGGCGGTCAGATCGTCAAAATATGCAACGAAATAACCAACACTTCATCAGTCTTTTGATAAATTGCAAGAAACTTATTAATCAGGAAATTGTAATTATTCAATAGGGAAGTTACAAAGGAGACTGAGACTGAAGATCCAAATTTACTTAACTCTACCCCTTCCTACAGGTGGCAAGTATTCTGCTTGCAAGTATATATCACTATATAGCAGTAGTAAGAAAAACTACCAATGAGCTCTGTTCTAGTTAAACTGTTCTACCAATAATTAAAGTTGTTACTAACACTATTACTTATGTTCCATTAAATTAACGATGCTTTTAATTACGAGCTTTTCAGTGCAACAACAGGACGTAAACAACAACGACAACGACAATGACGACGACTACGTCGAGGACGAGGACGATGACGATGACGATCATAATGATGATCGTAATGATGATGATGTTAATGGTAATAATAACAATAACAAAAGCAAGAGCAATAAATAATAAATAAATAAATAATAATAATAATAATAATAATAATAATAATAATAATAATAATAATAATAATAATAATAATAATAATAATAATAATAATAATAATAATAATAATAATAATAATAATAATAATAATAATAATAATAATAATAATAATAATAATAATAATAATAATAATAATAATAATAATAATAATAATAATAATAATAATAATAATAATAATAATAATAATAATAATAATAATAATAATAATAATACTAATAATAATAATAATAATAATACTAATAATAATAATAATAATACTAATAATAATAATAATTATTATAATACTAATAATAATAATAATTATTATAATACTAATAATAATAATAATTATTATAATACTAATAATAATAATAATTATTATAATACTAATAATAATAATAATTATTATAATACTAATAATAATTATTATAATAATAATAATTATTATAATAATAATTATTATAATAATAATTATTATAATAATAATTATTATAATAATAATTATAATAATAATAATTATTATAATAATAATTATTATAATAATTATTATAATAATAATTATTATAATAATAATTATTATAATAATAATTATTATAATAATAATTATTATAATAATAATTATAATTATTATAATAATTATAATTATTATAATAATAATAATTATTATAATAATTATAATAATAATAATAATAATAATAATAATTATAATAATAATAATAATAATAATAATTATAATAATAATAATTATAATAATAATAATAATAATTATAATAATAATAATAATAATTATAATAATAATAATTATAATAATAATAATAATAATTATAATAATAATAATAATAATTATAATTATAATAATAATAATTATAATAATAATGATTATTATAATAATAATGATTATTATAATAATAATGATTATTATAATAATAATGATTATTATAATAATAATGATTATTATAATAATAATGATTATTATAATAATAATGATTATTATAATAATAATGATTATTATAATAATAATGATTATTATAATAATAATGATTATTATAATAATAATGATTATTATAATAATAATGATTATTATAATAATAATGATTATTATAATAATAATGATTATTATAATAATAATGATTATTATAATAATAATGATTATTATAATAATAATGATTATTATAATAATAATGATTATTATAATAATAATAATAATTATTATAATAATAATAATAATAATAATAATTATAATAATAATAATAATAATAATAATTATAATAATAATAATAATAATAATAATTATAATAATAATAATAATAATTATAATAATAATAATAATAATAATAATAATAATAATAATAATAATAATAATAATAATAATAATAATAATAATAATAATAATAATAATAATAATAATAATAATAATAATAATAATAATAATAATAATAATAATAATAATAATAATAATAATAATAATAATAATAATAATAATAATAATAATAATAATAATAATAATAATAATAATAATAATAATAATAATAATAATAATAATAATAATAATAATAATAATAATAATAATAATAATAATAATAATAATAATAATAATAATAATAATAATAATAATAATAATAATAATAATAATAATAATAATAATAATAATAATAGTGTACTTAATGTACATATATACATAATTAGTGTGAATTTCTTTTCTGGGACTGATTATTGCAATTTTGATTATTTGCAATATTGATATTTGTGTGCTGTTGTCGCAGACAATATGTGCTACTTTGATACAATACATACAGCTGTAATGTTGGTATCGCAGATGGCGTAGATGTTGCCTCCTATCGCATGCATCAACTATACGAAACAACAAAGCAAGTGTTCAAATGCACACGATAATGTTTCTTTCAGTTTCATGACAGCCTCATTCTTCTTCATAGATTCTTCAACCGAATGACACACTAAGCTTTTTCCTGCTTTTATAATAATCGGAGTTTTATCATCACATACAAAAGTTTGTATTTTTGAATGCTTTGTACATTTTTCATTACTCCGCGAATACTTCTGTATTAATCCAAACCGGATAAGGTTTCTTGTATTATATTGTTAATTATCCTATTTTATTTAGGTAAGAGCGTACCTACCAAAGTAAATTTAAAATACTTCGCATCATTATCACGATCACGCTTTAAAGTGATGTCTTCAGACCAGAAAGCTTTATTCAGGCATGGCAACAAAAGAAGCATACTGACGTGTTAGGGATAAGAGGTAAGAGACGGCTGAGAATAACCCTAACAGATGGATTGTTGTCGTTCGGTACATTTGAGTGTAGGAGGTTGAAGCATAAATAACAATAAGTGCTGGCACTACACAAATGGAGTCTACTACAAAGAATTTGCACCCAAACATTAAGAATAAAATTGAAAAACAAAGCTTCTATCCGCTGCACCACCTGTTTTCCATAGTGATACACTAAGACTTTTCTTTTTTTTTTTTTTTTTTTTTTTTTTTTTTTTTTTTTTTTTTTGTAATTTACGTCCGCCCCAACGTTAAGTTATCGGACGGTGAATGAATTTGGTGTAATGGTGCTCAAATGAGTCCGGGGTCCATGGAGCTTAGAGTTACCCGACATTCGTCTTGAAGGATAAGGGAAAAACCCGAGAAAAACCTTATCCAGGTAATTCACCCTAACCGAGATTCGAACTCGGGACCTCTTGAACGTGAGGCAGACATGCTACCATCTACGCTACCAAGGCGGCAGACTTTTCTTGGATTCTTTACTCTTATTGTCGTGGCAACTGTCGGTAGCATTATCCCATGTCGCCGTTAAAAACATGCACACCAAAGCTACACTTGAAATACAATGAATAAACGAAAATTACGAGTTGAAATTGACACCTTTTCAATAACAAAAGAACTTTATATGATGAACATCCAGACAGATTCACCCACCTTGGATCGTGAGATTCCCTATAAGCCAGATCTGCCAAACTAAATCTGATTCGATTACCACATTATTCTCTTTGTCACAATAATTTTGGATCTTATTTCCATCTCTACTTCATAACAACATTGCATATAAATAATGATAACTTACATTTAATGATGCAATAACTAATTTCTTTTTTAACTCTCCATCTTTATCAATCCCTCAGTCTGTATGATATATTACATTGGTTCACTATCTTAAAATATTTACCATAGAGTATAATACCATCTTCGTTTCATATGGAGCAAAATATTGTTCATTGTTCACGTTGGACTTTCTCTCTCTCTCTCTCTCTCTCTCTCTCTCTCTCTCTCTCTCTCTCTCTCTCTCCTCTCTCTCTCTCTCTCATCTCTCTTCTCTTCTCTCTCCTCTCTCTCTCTCTCTTCTCTCTCTCTCTCTCTCTTTCTCGTCTCTCCTCTCTCTCTCTTTCTCTCTCTCTCTCTCTATCAT
>CM060947.1:118978427-119050927 GCA_030765055.1 Mantis religiosa
ATCCAAGAAAGATTTGTACAAGAAGTAAAAAAGGTAGAAAAGAAACCACACATACCTGTTGCAAAGGAAAATCTGTTATATCCCATTAATATAATAGACATTTGAACCAGAATATCAGTTAGATATCTATAAAATCTTCAAGAAACAAGCACAAAGCCAAGATATGCACACTTGATAGCACTAGAGGCATTACAGACCAAAAAGTCCGAAGAAGAATGGACACGAATATGTAGGATGGCTCATTTGTAAGTAAGATGATGAAGCTGGGGCCGGTGGAACAAGTCAGTTTTTATCCTTTTATAGAAAAGTGGGAAGAAGCAAAATAATTTTGATGGAGAAACTGATGCAATCTATACTTCTCTAAAATAATTTTTTGGTTGCAAAAAAAATTAAAAATATTGTTGTATTATCATATTCTAGAGCGACAATGCCAGCAATAGCATTAACTAGTAATATTTCAAAAACAGAAAAAAATAATAGAAATCATTGTCTGGTTAAACAGATACAAAAGCTAAGTAAAAATATAGCTTTCCAATGTATCATGGCACACTGTGGACTGAGTAAAAATGGAAAGACAGACATCCTAGCAAAAAGTAACCAAAATTCAATATAAGATGCAATCCAAATTAACGTTGGAGTCAGTTAAACGTATCACCAAGAAGAAAACTGATTATAAAACTAAATTAATCACAAATATATTAAATTCCAAAAGAGAAAGTATCTAAAAAGTCTTTAAATTAATTCCTGAACTGCCTCTAAAAACAGCTGTGTTCAGGTTTTGAATTACCACTAGATATCACTGTATCAGCAAACTCCTGATAACATTGGATTGTTATCTCCAAATCAACTGTTATGAAACAATTAAACAAGGAAGAGGAAATGAATATGAACATCCCTCAATTTCTAAATCACTTAAAAACTACCCAGAATTGAACTAAAATATTTTCAAATAAGAAGGGGAATGGCTTAGCTGATAAATATCTGAGCAATACACGCACACACATACACACGGCCAGTGTGAAAGAATAATTAATTTCCATTAATTAACCTAATTTCGGAGAATTTAGTTTTGTCATTTAAAACAAATAATTTAAAATAAGTTAGGAATGGAAAGCAACTGATAATATTTTTATCACTATATTTCTGATTCCCATATGAATGATGTTTTCTCAGATATGTGACACTTTAAAAACCTTTGTTCATGTATATTAAATCTTTTGTTAAACTGTTTTTCAAATAATTTAATTAGCAATGGAATGTTTTCTGTAACCTTTACAATAACAATCATGCATTTTTATATTATAATTCCAAACTGTGCATTCAAATTAGATTAGCAATGTTTAGTCTGAGCTTCTGAGCTTGGAATCAAAATATAAAATTTGCTGGATACCAAGGAACTATGTCCAAATAGTTTCGCTGATCCAAAGAAGTACAAAACAACAATTTTACAAGTGATTTACTGATTCGTGGAAGCAAGTTCTTATATTCTTCATAAACAGCAGTGGGATATATGAGACTGTTCAGGATTGGAAGTTCCTTACATATCACTGAACAACAATCAAATTTATAAAACGCACGTAAACTCTTCTGTTTTCTTGTACTTGCCCACCTAGACAGAAGCTCATAAATTGTCTGTTATTGTCCTTGGAGCTTGGTGGAAAATGAAGACTTTCTTCTAGCCAATGAGCAGCTTTCTTCTCTCAACTCTGATAAAATGGACAGTTTCATGAACGCGATGGCGTGTAAGTTATTGCTTTCCTTTTATGAGTGTCTCCTTGGGGCTTGGATACGAACACATAAAATGGAGTTAATACGTCCTCAAGGGAGAACTGCGCCATTGAGAAAGTCGTGTGATCATTGCTGAGCATGCGCAAACGATTCTCAGCGCTACTAATGTAAGAACCAGGTACCGTCTGCTTAAGTCTTTAAGTAAAAGGGCCCTTAGGTTTTCTCAAGCGCACTAAACGAACAGTAACTGGGGCAACAATAAAGTTGATCAACCAAATATTACATTAGAGCCGGAATTCTAGAAGTTTAGTTTAATGAAGACTAAATGAGATCAAACCAAGATTTCACAATTTCGTGCAAACGATTACCTGTAGAGAAACTTGGTGATTTAGTTCCTTGATTAAATGTGTAGCTCCATCTTCTCTAAGCATCAACCTTTTCATTTCCTCTTGCATAATTGTAACTAAGTTGATTAGCACAATTCAAAAGGTTAGACTTCATTACACTTATTAGTGCAGTGCATTTATTTTAACAATAATCATTACATTAATAATGCTGATTATAATACAAAAAGATTCTTTTCCGTTCAATTAACCTTGTAGCTGATATCTCCAGGAAAAGAATCAAATGGGTGCACTGATGCTCAAATTAATCCAGAATCCCTAGCGCTAGCGATATTCCTAGCGATATCAGCATCATTAAAATAATAACAAAAGTAATGTGGGTTTTGAATGTGATACTTTATATAAACTAATCAGAGGCGAAGGCTTGTTTTAGCCCTGGCTTTAAATCGCCAGCCTACATCCGGAAATCGGACCATGGATCCTCAGCACGAACGCTGCGAACGAAACCATTGAGTTACCCGGCACTCCTCGAGCTTAATTCAAACCACTGAATTGAAAGACGCTTTATTTCTCTGAAGATATTGCCGAAATGTCATAACGTAATATTAAAATGTGTTTGCCCAAATTTGGTTCTCACAACCGGCGGAAAGCAATATTCACTGACGTTTGGCGCAAGGAATATAATAATCTTAATTTTTCCTGATACGCAGTGCTTTCTTTGTGAGGTTTTTCTTATTGCCATAAATGGAGACATTACCCCTTCTTCATGTCATTAAAGAAAGCTGATGTAACTGTTGTCAATTTTAAAATACTTATAAATAAATCTGGATTTCTTCCTCTGAAAGGCCGAATTGTTTTGTATTGGATAAGCCTTTGTTTGTCTACCAATTGCAGCGAAACGCTATCAGAGAGGCGGTATTAGAATCGTCTCATTTCTCATCGAATACAACACGGTTCATTATTTTGTTTTTTTTGCCGCTAAAATACCTTTGGGGTATTTTACAGGCTAATTACAAGGTAATTGTATATGAAGGAGATAGTTTATGATGTGCGAAGAATTTTGTGCCCACAAATCTAATAAGTATTTTGCTAAGTTCAGGACCTCCAATACAGATTAACATTTTGCAATTTATCACACAAATATAAGACGATATTATTCCTTAAATAGCACATGTTACCACCCATATTGTTCAAATCATACAATTTTTCAAATTATTGATTCAGTTTTTAGTATAATGTGACACACAATAGATACCTTCGAAGCATGCTATTCTTGTAAAACGAGATGGTGTGATTAAATATAGAGCAACGATAGTGACGGAGGATAAAGTCAAGCTAAATACTGATGTTCTGAGATGCCTTTGGGCCAAACAGAGCTTCGCGTGTTACTTTTCCTTCCATCAGTAGAGGCTATGGGAACATTTCTTTCCTAAATGACACAGCTTCCAGTTATTATCCTAAATATTAATAAAAAAAGGTTATATTGCTTTATAGCTTAGCAGTTGGCTATGACCAGTAGTAGCTTAATTCATGCGTGGTCAAATTGAAGCTCCTCTTCCCCTATGTATACCAAGCAATCTCAATAAAGAAAATACGACTGCAATGCCGCCATTGTTGTTTCACTATCAAATAACACGTTTTGCTTCTGTAATACAATCTATTGCAATAGCTCAGGTAATAATCCTTAGTACTCGGAAATAGGAGGTGCACAGTTCGATCTCCGATGTCTGACCAGATGTTTCTGTCGCTGTTTTCTTTGGACATTAGGCTAATATTGGTTTGGCCACCTTCCTTTCCGCACATGACCGTCCTATTACTTCATTTCACATCATTAATCGGTTCCTCCGTAAAGGAAGTGGTGGCAGAAGTACGAGATTGATGAAGCTTGGGGGAATTTTGGCGCTGTAGTTGCTGTTCTCGGTGGATGGGGAGAAAGACGGTCACCAGATTTTGTAAGTCGGACAGTGTCGAAACCGGTGGCTGCTTGAAGAAACCTGGCGCCGAGAATAGGATCAATCACTTTGGTTGGTATCCCTTGTTGGCTTTTCTGCACGCCCGCTGCACAGTGCTATCTTCTCCCTCACTTCTTTCCGAATCATCTCGTTGTACTTACCTTCTATCACCTACAATAATGGTTGGATTGCATTGGACTACGGTACGGAGTGGATTCGGCACTGCGACAAGTCTTGATCTATTGTACCTATATCCGGGAGTAAGTATGAGCCGAGAGAACGCAGAGAGCGGCAATCCCAAGGACCCACGACAATGCAGAAGGCAAGGTCCCTACACTTTACCAATTGGAAATTCCCCGGCAGACCAGCCCAACTTGCGGTTCATCCGATTGCAGTCCGGAAACGATCCCACTAGATCGGGCTTGGAGATCGGAGATCATCCTACCGGAGGAGGACGTTTTACTCACAGCATGCCATCTTGCCATACACTGCCGAGACTTCCACCGACACTTCTAGATGATGTGAAATGATAATGGAGATAAAATGGAGGGACCAGAAATTCGGGTAATTAACCAACCTAGCGTTTGCCTAGCGACCCGGAAAACCCCCGAAAAGCTCCATGGTTCAGGTATATCAGCCGCGGGAATCGAACCCGGGCCTCCCGAATGCGGGCGACAGACGAAATCATCTGAATCATAACGCTCGGTTATAATAGCAGTTATACCTAAATGTATAATTTCTAACGTACCATTGCATCGTTATGCTTCCTGTTCAGGTTTGATAAGAGTATCATACCTTAAAATTACTTTTCCACCAGCAAAATGGGGTTTCGTCGAAAAATCCTATAAGGAAATATTTTGCAGGAATGAAAGGATTTTACAGAATCAAAGAGAAGAAAATGAAACACAGACCAAACGATTTTATTGCTTCAGAAGTAAATTTCACTATATGTGTAACAAACTAAATATTTTCAACGTAAAAGTCGGAACCAGTTCTCACGGATGTCCAATTACTCTGCTCATGATTTTTTATGGATTACTTTCCTTTATCTCTCGACGAAATTTTATCCTGTCTGCTCCAGGGAGTTGAAAAGCAAATTCTACAAAGGGTCCACAAGCCGAAAAGTAAAGACAATTATAGCTCAGAGTACATTTAAAGCAGTCTGTCATTTCTCTCCCCTTTCATCTATAGCTACTGTCCTATATTACGTGTTTATATATTTTCAGTATCATTGTGACTACTCCTTTGTCCATGTGCATTGGCTTTCGTTTTCAATTAATTAGGCGGTGGCTGCTTTTCACCACGTTGTTTTTGTTGTCTCCTCCAAACTCCATTTTGTCAGCTTCTTCGTTCATTTAAAATTCTCTTTCTCTCTTCCATAATTCATTACAGCACTTGTTAGCTGATTTACGTTGATACTTGTTCCTTTTTCTGTGTATTCTTTGACTGCTCCTCTTCTACGTTAGTTCACCGCTTAGCTCACTGCATCCCTTCTAAATTCGTTCATATATGGAGGCTTCTCCTTTCTAATTATTCGCTTTCACGGCAGTGTGTTAAGGTTATTGCATGGACGACATGCAATAACCTAATTTGTTTATCATATATATTGCAAAAAGGAAACTTAGATTTCTTTACTTCGCTCGGCTATAACTTCTTATATCCCTAGCTACGATTTAACAATATTAATTGGAGTAAAATTAGTGGTATCCCACAATAGATCCTACCTCTTTCTAGGCGTTATAAACAATCTGAGTAGCTTTATTATCTACTCAGTACTGCACAAAATCTTATAAACTCTCAATTTTCTATCTACTTACTGTTGCTCTAGATAACATTTTTTTTCAAAATGCTTTTATTATGTATTTCACTATATTTACAATGCAAATATGAGAATGCATTTCACTCAGCCATCATTTAAGATCTGGTAATTATGACAACCTTCAAGTTATATTCTGCCTGCATAACCAGGATGAAAAAAGTTAATACCGTTTTTAATTTTTAGAGAAGTAATAATATTGGAAAATTCATATGAATAGCAAGTAGCATCTTGGAAATTGTGTCTCATGAAACTGTATTTGCCATAGATAATATGATTTAATAAAGACTATATGTTTTGTATAGTTAGAGTTTCTCAATGTCTTATGGTGTATCAGATATGCAAGGATTGTAAGAATATTGAGTATTTCAGAAGCCGGAGTAATTATAGATAAAAATGTAATTTTATGGCAATAATTTAAAAATATGAAAATTTAATCAGGAACATTGAAGTCATTTCTGAAAGCATTGACCAGCTTCCAATATGTCTCATATAAGGTTTTGTTTTGAAAGGATCTTCTTTTTCATGTTCCTGAGGCATTCCTGGAAGACGCTGATATTAAATGCAAAATAGTTGTTCAAACGACACTTTCTGTTTTACACATTTCCTTTTTGTTAAAAATTGTTTACTTTGTTTTCAGAGATTCCATACTTCCATATATAATTTTCGGTAGAATATTACATTTTCCTCTACTTAATGTACAGCAGAGAAAGTAAAATGATATACATAGAGCGTGAGATCTCTGAGCACCCAAACAAACTGACACTGACCCATCCTGTGAAGTTAAGCGGAACGGGAAGATGGTAAAAGTTTCTGTGGGATTCCTCTATTTTCACTGTAATTTCATAGCAGACAAAATGAAAAATCAGATATGCTGCATACTCTCTACTCAGTTTTCCAAGAACTTCTATAATGAACGCTTCTATTTCTTGTTCATCGTGATAAACTCATTAAACATTTGAATAATAGTTACACGTAAAGTAAAGCCACTAATCAGATTTTTAAACAAGGGATCACTAAATTCTATTTGTTTATATCATGACGAGGAAAAATAATGCGAATTTACTACTGAGGTTCTCCATCCGCATCGCCTTCTCTATCCACCATCATCTGTTTTTACTATATTTCTATAGAATTTTTGACATCACGTTAATTGAAATTACCGTTCGTGAATAGTTTCAATACCAATCGTATTATTCGCACAAAGGATATAATAATAGCTACTAAATGTTTAAAATATCGCTCGTTCTACTCGTGGTCAATCCATAGTAAGTTATCACATCATTGTTTTGATTCAGTTATTAAGAAGAAGAAATGTTTACACATTTCCGGAGAGGTTGCCCAGGAAGTACTAGGTGTCTGTGTGTGTGTGTGTGTGTGTGTGTGTGTGTGTGTGTGTGTGTGTGTGTGTGTGTGTGTGTGTGTGTCTGTGTGTGTGTCTGTGTGTGTGTGTGTGCGCGCGCGCGTGCCACGTTCAGTTGGAACAGACCAATTGCGACATCTTAATGTATCGTAGAATAAATTTTCAAACATATAATTATTCCTTGCATTACGCGAACCTGCATTCATTCATGTCACACAGATGATGTTCTCATCTACATTTATGGAAAGCATATGTAACACACGCTTTTGAAAAAATCATATTGTCTAATAGCAACAACTTTCATGGATGTCAAACGCCGTGCTTTATAGGCAACTTCTCCAACATAGTAGTAATCCCCTCTGCGGAAGTAACAGGCGGATTTAATTCTAGACTGACGCTACACAAATGATGTCCCAGGGCATGTTACGGTACATTTTGAAGGGACATCCACTTTTGTTTTATATGTAATTGAAAAAGTAAAGGTGGCAATGGTTCACAAGATGAAATAAAGGATTCAAAGATTCAAAACAATAATAGCGGGTACTCCGAAACGGACTTCGAAATGGAAAGGGTAAAACAAAACTAATACTTCAAAGAAGTTTATTTGAAAAACATAGTGTGAATTTAAATTATATTAAATTTCTATTTTACATGATACATTTGTGTTTATAATGTCAAAGAGTAAGCTCAGGAATAATAAAGATTTGATATAATTTCGCCACGGGATTTACATTGAGGACTTTGCATTTCGAAAGGCGTACTTTCCAATCCTATTACCTGAAGATTAATCCTTTTTTAATTTTTTTAATTTTTGTAGAACATGTGTTTCTCTTTTTTCCTTTTCCTCTTGGCCACCAAAATCATTTAATTCGCAATTGAATATCTACTATTACTGTATTTATATTAAAACTAGAGAGAAACAGGAATTTGGGAACGCTTTCTCCCCTTGGCTGTTTAACGATCTCGCCTCAGAGAACTTAGGGTTGAAATGTAAAATACTAAACAGCAGTTTATGCTTTCAGCAATTTACTCTTAGTTTGAACACAGTATAAGAAGCACAATTTTTATTCATGCAGAATTACTTCTTACTTAGGTACTCCATTGGAAGTATTAAAATTTTATTCGATTCAGCTAAACGACTAACACATAGTTCATTGGGTGAATGTAGTTATATGTTTAAATTACTGACAAATAGTTATACGATAGAGAAATATCATGTTCGTACGCATCAGATGTATTACCATACGGCTTAGGTATAAGGAGTAATAGCATTGTAAAGTAGGAATATTAGTTCAGCCTAAATGTTCTGTGATCAAACTCATTATTTATAAACCGAATAGAAGATAATATGACATTCGCTCGGCTCATTAACTCATTTAACAAGGAATAGTAACTTCGATGTGCAATTAGAAAATGTGTACCTATCGGCTGTCTCATATGATTCTCCGCAGTGAAGGGAATGCGCTAACACGTTCGCTCATATCAATTAGGTTGGCAATGGTGAATATATTTCACTTCACCAGCACAAGAACAGAATATTAACTTCAATTTACAAAATCACTCTTCTCACCGTGATATTCAAGTGGTAGGAGGAAGAAAGGACGGTCCCTTCTGCTCAAAGGTCGATGCTCACTCTAAATACCTTCATTACTAACTTTATATAACCATATACGACCAAGTACACTGCGGAGACTCATTTGAAACATCCGTTACTTTTACCCTAAATTTAATCATATGAAAGGCCCTTTGCATTACAAACATACGGGTACACAATTGAATGCGGTACTTCTGTGTTGCTTTTTTGTTTCCTTTACAAATGCCTAACTAATGATGGGGTCTTAAACACTAATCACTCATTCTCTTTTTAGATCTGCTTTCACTTTTCATGGTATTAAGCGCATGTTAATAGAAGCTATGCAGCTACATGAGCATTCTGAAATAATTATTGTAATAAAAGGTTTCACTTATTTGGCATCGCCATATTTAGTTTTAATCAGTAAAGTGTTATTAATGTTTAAAATTTAATGCTGTTGAGCATTAAACACAATTTTATGGTAATCAGACAGGACTTAATGACTATACATTTTAGACATTTATAACGCTGCATTCATTACAACCCATTTGGAGAAAGAGCGTATTGTTTTAAGCATGCTTAGATTGTTTCTCGTGGTTATACAGTGCTAATTCTAAATGCCACTTATTCATCACTACGTTCAATACACTACTTACCTCAAAATCACTTTTTTTCAGATTGGACATTAGAGCACTTGAGCTTCAGGTTTTTCTGTTCATGAGGTAATTTAGTATCGTAGAAAATGGACTACCTGCAAAACGATCAACATTATCATGTTTTAAACTGCAAAAGTTACGTAAAATAAGTCAATTTGGTATTAATCAGTCAATATACATTGTTGACAAACTGAGAAATGCAACATTTCCAAGACCAAATACGGAGCAAGTTACTAATTTTAACATCGTATTCATCTATAAACTAGTTTACAGTTATACTTACATTTATAAAATCGATATAAGGCAACAGAAAAACACATTTTGTTAACAATGCTGTCAATCCCCAGGGGCATACTACTGTGCCTGGCGTCTAGAAAAGTTTACTACAGTTACCTTGATGACATGAGGTCATTTTTGGGTACACTTAAAATCCATTCATCTGGCCTGTAAAAACTACCGCAAGCTAAGAAAAATAATTCCTAAGTGAATAATCTATTGAACATGTGACGCAAGACAACACTTCTCTAAATGCAATTGACATAAAATATAATTTGGGGGTTTATAATTTCGAGTGGCTGGTTTCTTAACTGGAAGAGAAACTAAAATTAATGCAAGGTCCAGGAGTTGCTAAGAGAATATATAAAAATTACAAAGAGTTCTTCTTGGGAACCTGCCTGCCGTGCAAGGGCTCCCGTATCCGATTCTCGAATGGTGTGTGTCTGGATGTATTAATGAGAGTGCTTTTTTGTAATTTACGTCCTCCAACGTTAATTCTTATCAGACGATGAATGAAATGGGTTAAATGATGCTCAAATGAGCCCAGGGTCCATAGAGCTTAGAGTTACCCGACATTTGTATTTCAGGATAAGGGAAAAACCCGGAAGGTACCTTGTCCAAGTAACTAACCCTTGTCGAGTAACTTTTTGTATGAAATATATCATCATAAGCACAATGTCTTCCACAAGCTAAGTTCGCAACAACAGATTAAACTAGAGCTTTAAATTCAGATATATATATATATAATAGGAAGTCTCACGAATACCTATCAGTTTACCTGTAACATTTCGAATGCTTCGTTGCACAAAAAATCTGCTCCCTTCAATTAATATAAATAAATTCGTCTGTACCAAATGTGAAATTTACGAAATAATTGTTAACTAAGTGCATATCCTTTAGTAATTTCAGTCCAACAAAATCAAAAAATTGCAATGTGTTCATCAAATATCTTAACTGCTAGATACACATTTCCCAGAGTATTATAATAAGTTTTATTACGTATCTGTTTTCGTAATTGCAGGTAGTACCGTTGACACAATATTTTGTGGAGTGACGACGGTGAGATTGGTATCCAGTGGTCAGTACGACAACGCTGTGACAGTGGCAGTACGGCAGGCTGGAGAAGAAGATATTCTGGAGGCTACCCTTGTGTGTGGACTCTGAGAAGCTATCCTCTAATCTTTCAAGTAAGTATAGTTTATTTTAGATTATAGTTGATCCCTTGAAAGAAAGAGGCATACATAAAAGGTTGTTCCCTTTCTGTAGAGCACTCTTCTAGAAAGTAAAGCATGCTTTTTAGGTTTGTAAGGGCATTAATGTTAAAAAGAAAAATAAATGCTCATTACATCCGACATAATTTTGAATTTTGAATTTATTATTTACTCTTTATTTAATTTTGAAGCCTAATCAGTTTTAATGGGTTCAAAATCCTTACGCAGGCTGTATTTTTGAAGCTAGTAAATAGTTTCTTGGTTAAATTACATGAGAAAGAATACCAAAGAGTGGAAAAAATTAAATACCTGGGATATATAGTGACAGTAGATAATAAAACATCAGTGCAGATTCAAGAAAGAAGAGCAAGTGGTAACATGTTTCCATGCCTTGCAGGATATGTTTAAATCAAGGAACGTCAGTAGGAACACTAAAATTCAAATATATACAACTGTACTGAGACCAATAGTAATGTATGGTTCAGAAAGCTGGGTGTTGACAACCAGAGAAAAACAATGGATATTACGGTGGAAAGGGAAGATCCTGAGAAATATATTTGGAGTGATAAGGGTCTTGGATGAATGGAGAATGCGGACTAACTTGGAAATGTAAAATGAAATGTGTAGTGTTTAACGCCCGCTTTTACTACATACGGCACCGCAGACGGTGACACTGATGATTCATGAGATGAAGATGGAGCACTGGTGGAATTAGATGGCGGGGGAAACCGGAGGTCCCGGAGAAAACCCGCCCCAACGCCGTGTTGTCCACCACATATCTCACTTTGCGGTCGCCTGGGATCGAACCCGGGCCGCCTTGGCCAAGCGGTCTAACCACTGAGCCACGGCGTGGCCAACTAACTTGGAGTTGAACCGCCTATTTGGACAACCAAATATAGTAGTGAAAATTAAACAAGGAAGAATAATGTGGATTGGCCATGTGCAGAGAATGCCGGAAACCAGTGTTGTTAAGAAGATGTTCATAGGAAAGTTGAAGTTGGATGGCAGAAAGAGAAGAGGAGGACCCAGGAAAAGATGGGTAGATGATGTAGAAGACGACTTGAGAAAGTTGGGGTTTAAAGGCCGGAGAAGAAAAGTTGAGGACCGAGTAGAATGGAAGAGGATGGTTAGGGAGGCCAAGGGCGCCTGTAGCGCCAACTATCATCATCATCATCATCATCATTATGAAATAGTTTCTTGAATGATTTAATGGAAACTTTCTGATAATGAGTACGCTTTATTATAACATATTTTACAATTTATAATTTTACTTCCAAATATTATCTTACATAATATACCTGCAAACTTTAATATTTCGAATACCAGTTATAATTATACATAAACAGTTTCACATAATGTGCCCTTTGTTTCTTTTTTTCGGCACTCATTTCCTTCTCTTCCCGATTCGAAGCTGTTTACGCGTGGGATTGCTTCGGATTCCCGCCGCTTCTCTGAGCGCTGCGGGTTTCCGAATGTTTTCCTAACGGGACTGCTTCGGGTTGGGAAGACAGTCAATGTCTTGAGTCAGACGACTTAACTTCTTGGGTAAGTGCTCCAGTCTCTTGTTGGCTTTAATAGTTTTGTCGTAGTGGTCTTTCCAATCGCCTTTTCGGGACCTTTGCTTGGGTTTAAAACGGGTTAAACTCTGCCAGTACTGGGACAAGAAGTTATTATGTTTTCAAGTTATGGCCTTATTGGCGTGACTGATTGCTTGCGTTTCTGTTAAAGTTAAGTGTTTCCGGGATACTAGTTAACTTGATGAAGTTCTTGTTTCAGCAAAATTGTTTGTGATTTCAAGATGGATAGATATTTGGGTTTAAGGGCACTCAACTGCCAAGGTCATCAGCACCCTAAAGAAGCCAATCGTGTTAAAAAGCATTTAAAGAGGCTAAAGCATGACCATAATATTAATAAGATAAAACAAACACACCATGGTAGATCAAACTATAAAATTAATCTAAAAGCCACAAAAAGGTTAAACTGCCTTAATGTCTGGTAATTTAATCCTAAATTGGACATTAAAAAAAAACTCTGGCCAGTGCTTGCTCGTCATCCACTAGGATCTCTGCCAGCTGGAGAGACCTGCGAAGACGTGACAGGCTAAGACATTCTAGCAGGACATGCCTGACCGAAAGGGCTGCACCACAAAGTGGGCGAACTGAAGCACAGCTCCGACTTAATGAAAATGAATGGGTAAAAAACCAGTGGAAAACGCGCAACCAAGCCAAACGTACCTCTTCCTGGCCGGATGCACGGCAGGAGGTTCTACACGGCACAGGAAGATTTTTTATCTCACGGAGCTTATTTCTGTTCAGAGCACACCACTCGTCGTGCCACGAGCGCAGCACGGCTTTCCGTAACAGGCCGCCAAAGTCCTCTGCGGCTACAAACGGTATGGTGACCTGCGGCAATGTGGGGGCTATCTTCACTGCCGAATCCACCAGCTCATTCCCTGCCAGGCCCACGTGAACAGGGACCCAAGCACATACTACGCTGAAGCCTGAGGCGTATAAAACGTGGAGAGCATCCTGGATACGCTGTACAATAGGATGGTAACTGTGCAGCGGCCGTAGGCTCTGAAGTGCAATCAGGGAATCACTTAAAATGAGACTAGCACCTAGTTTTCGTCTACGTACATATAAAATCTCTCGGTAAATCGCATAAAGTTCAACGCTAAAAGTAGTGATGCTGCTGTGGAAACCAAATGTATAGGGTTCGGTTCCATAGCCAAAAACACAGCCAACACCACATGAGCTCTTTGAGCCATCAGTGTAGATTAAAATTCGATCAGTGAAACTGGATAAAAATTCTAAAAAACAAGTACGGATACTACTGGGAGCCATGTCAGATTGCGCATAACGCGTCATGCCCAGATCTATATGTGATATTCTCCACAACCAAGGAGGATACACTCGTTCGCCCCTAGGAAACATTTTAGGCATCTCGAGTGGATGCCTCCTAAGCAGCTCGCGAAACCGAAACGCTGGAGGCTTTGGACTGACATGAGTGTTCCTATACTGGACGTCAAAGAACGTGTCGAAAAACTGTGCAAACTTCGGATGCGGTGACATGGTAATTAATCCACAGCCATAAGACCCCAGGAAAACTTCACGCGGATATTGGAGAAGAGGTTGTGCCGCTTCGGCGTAGATGCTAACGACTGGGTTAGTTGGAAATGCCACAGTAGCTAAACGAATGCCACAGTTATGAACCCTATCTAAGAGCTTCAGCACGGATGGACGAGCTGCTCCATAAACGATGCACCCATAGCCCGGCTTGGATCGGATAATTGTGCGGTACAAGCGAAGCAGCAATGCGCGATCCCCTCCCCAGGATTTCCCACGAAGTACCCGCAAGATATTAAAAGAACGCTCACATCTTGCTTTCAACTGCGCTATATGCGAGGACCAGGACAGCTTTCTATCGAAAATCAGTCCGAGAAGCCTAGTTTCATCGGCGAATGGTAAAACGTGGCAACCAGGTCGGAGCAAGGGTGGTAGCCGACTTTTGTGGCGCCAAAAGTTAACGCAGACCGTTTTCTCAGCGGATAACCTAAAGCTGTTCTTAGAGCTCCAGTCCTGAAGGTTGTCTAAGCATTGCTGGAGACGACGCCCTAGGAACAGAGTACGTTGAGAAATACAGTACACGGCGAAATCGTCCACGAATAAGCACGATTAAACCCCTCTAGCAACACAGATAGAGATAGAATTAATGGCAATAGCAAACAATGTAACCTTAAGCACCGATCCCTGTGGGACCCCGTTCTCTTGAATAAAAGGGTTCGAAGAGACCGAACCAAACCTTACCCGAAAAACGCGATCGTTCATGGACTCCCGAAGGAACACGGGTAGGCGTCCACGAATATTCCAGCTGTGCAGTGTGCGTAACAGACCTGCACGCCAACGATATTGTAAGCTTTCTCTAGGTCGAATATCTGCCAACGATCTGATAGTTTTGCAGGAAACCGTTCTTGATCTGTGTCGATGTCGAAACGAGGTGGTCTACTGTCGAACGGAGACGTCAGAAACCACACTGAATATTCGTTAGAATGTTGTAGGTTTCCAGCCACTGGCGTCATCCCAGACAGGGTTATAAGCTTCGAGTAGGAAAGCCTTCCTTTCTGAAGAGAGGTGTTGTAAGAATCGCACGTGGATACCGCCTGGTCCTGGTGCAGAAGGTCGCGAGAATGAAAGTGCGTGTTCTAGCTCATCCATGGTGAAGAGGCCTTTGTAGTCCTCAAGGTTTCTAGAAAGAAAGCAGAAAACTTGAGGCTCCACATGATTCCTAATGGAGAAAAACTCAGGTGCATAAGTATCTGAGCTAGACACGTGGGCGAAAGCGCTGCTATAGGTGTTAGCCACGTCAAGCGGATCCACACGACCTCTGAAAGAGTTTTCAGACCAGCAATCGGCAGATGGGTCGATTTACCGGCGGCCACGCACCTTAACCTATCCCATATAATAGAAGAAGGTGTATGGCGATAAAAAGAACACAAAGCAGTCTAAGATTTCGTTTTGCTCTCCTTAATTACTTGCCGAGACTTGGCACGCAGCTTCTTGTATTGAATAAGGTTCTCCAGTGTGGGGTGTCGTTGGAAAACCCTCAGAGTCCGCCTGCGAGCACGAATTACATACCGGTCATCATCCGTCCACCATGGGACAGGACGGCGACGAGGACTGGTAGTCGAACTGCGAATAGACCGTTCCGCAGCGGAAAGTATCTGCTCGGTAAGATGGTCTACTAAATCGTTTACAGAGCCACGCTCCTTATAATTGAAAACCGCCAACTGGGTGTAAAGGGCCCAGTTGGCGTTATTAATGACGTTCCTTTGGAGGGACACTGCTAATTGCGGTGAGAATACTGCCAAATCCAGATACGAAAAGGTGTTGAAAGCATCGGAAAGAAACGTAGGTTCTCAGGTATTCAGGAGAAATAGGCTATTACTGTCCAGGAAGTCTGCTTGAACTCTACCTCGCACACAAATTCGGGTGGAGCCCCAGAGAGGTTGATGGGCATTGAAGTCTCCAACCAACAGGAAAAGGAGTGGTAACTGAACAACCAGATCTTGCAGCTCAGTAGGTGAGAAGTCATCGGAAGGCGGAATATAGATGTTGCAAACTACTAATTGTATCGTTGGCAGTATTATTCGTGTAGCAGCTGACTGGATGTTAGTCCGTAGAGGTATAGGGTGCACATATACGTCATCCCTGACCAGTACCATGGTGCTTCCATGCACAGGAATAACCTCAAAAACAGGAAAATGCCCAAATTTGAACTACCCATAAGTGGAGCAATTTTAGATATCCTCAAGAATAGGTTTTAAGGATTCTTTTTAATTTGCCACATGTTTAAAGTATTTAACTGGCCTGGGAAGAGACTATCAAGTGATCTTCATTCTGGGTGACTGATATAACTGATCAACTGTAAGAGATAAAGACAATAATACTGTACAAAACAGCAGATCTCACAAAACATAGATGCAATTCATGCCAAGTACATTTTTAGTGTATTTAACTATTTCCAGTATATTTCTTGTAATTCGTATGAATTTTCTATATAAATTATTTTGCGTATTGTTTTCTCTGTTTGTACAAAGAGAGCATTTCGAAGTCATCAGAGAGCAATCATCTCTTACAGTATTTGTCTGTCACTTATACCCACGATATCTTGTTTTCCCCTTGTACCTGCAAGGACTTGCAATAAAAACTTTTATCACAATTATTGTGAAGTAAAAGGCAACCAAAAGGTTTGCTGAAGAACGTTAGATAAATTCATATGAATAGTAGTCCTCTCTCTGCAGTTATAAGTGCTTACTAACTAGGATTACGATAAGGATTACTAATGAGAGTATTCGGCACTGCGACCAGTCTTGATCTATTGTACCTATGCCCCGAAGTGCGGCATCTCCGGCTGGAAGGAGGAGGCGAAAGGAGGCAGAGGTGGCCGTCCCCGGTAGGCCAAGACAACGGATATGCCCCTACTGTAGTTCAGATACGGTTCCAAAAGCAGGTTCGGAGACCGACAAACGACCTACCGGAGGAGGTAGTGGTTCACTCTGAGCAACATCATCCTGCTTTGCACCACCGAGATACCCGCCAACACTTCTATCCTGAAGGAAACCACCAGGTGACAGATGGTGTAAAATGATAAAGGAGATGAAATGGAGGCACATAAAATTCAGGAGATGTAATTTACTTACCCAGTATTCCCCTGGTGGTCAGAGAAATCCCCGTCAAATCCCATTGGTGAGGTAAGTCAGCTTGAGAATCGAACCAGGATATCCGAATAGGGTCACAGACCAAACCGCCTGAGCCATCACGCTCATTTGTGCACTAATTATATTGGAGTTATAATTCTAATTAATTATGTTTGTACAGGAAATTTACATGCGAGTATAAATCTAAATTTCTCTCTCCCGATCTAGTCTGACGATGGACACAAATAACATAGGCACTAACAATTGAACAGCATGAAGAGAAGAGTAGAACCGTGTAATTCTACTGAGGCGAGAAGTTAACAAAGGACGAACTCCTGTTTTGCTGCAGACCGGTATGAATACAATACGCACTAAGCTGTGGTAACCATAGCAATAATTGGATGACGTACAATCTGGTCAAGAGATGCTCCAATAGTTAACGGAGTTTGCTCCAAGCTGAAGCAAGTTCAAATACGGAATTAGAAGCTTGGTTGGTATAGACACCGATTGGGAGTGACGTTTAACAGGGCTACCTTCCTGTGTGTGCTAATGAAGCAGAGGATACAGTCCAAATTTAATATGCCTCGTACTCTGTTCAGAGCTGTATGTGCAAGCACATTCCAGAACAAGCATCTCAACCCCCTTTTGGTAGGTGAATGGATTCCATGACTACTGTTCCAACCTTTAGAGTCAAACAACACGATAGTGCACTTTTCGAGAAATCAACGAGTTTCATGTTTAAATGAAGATAATTTTTAATACTAAAAATAAGGAACCCCTGTTTTAGTAATAATAAAGTTATATCTATCATAGGTAACTTGAGTTGCAGCTCATTCAATTGAGTATCTGATTGCTGTGTAAAAGGTCCACCGTTCGATTACCAGATAAGTGTAAATTTTCCTCTAGTGGAGATCATTATCTCTCCTCCTCAGAATCTGAAGTATATGATCTCATTCATAAAATTCAAAGGAATCGAATAACTCTGTGCATAACGTTTCAAAGGTAAGAATACCTCAATATGGCCAGGGATGCCCAACCTTTGATGGAAGCAGGGGGGAAGCATTTACTTCGATTCACCGTTTCGCGGCACGACAGAAAACAACCTCCCTATATCTGTCATAGGTTTGATCAGTGGTTTCAGTAGTTATTGTAGTATATTATTGAAAGAATGCTAAAACGCTTCTTGATAGTGACTTGGTTATGTCATTTACTTGCAACCAGATCATCAATGTTTGCCGTCAGGATTGAACAACGGAGCCTTAAAAGGCATACCAAATGATCCTGCCCGATACTTGCCTTTTACTTGATTCATTTTCGAGAATATATGCAGACAAATATATGTAGAACCAAATTAATTAATTAATTAATGCCAGAGGTTCTACTCCCATTTTTCATGGACCCATAGGACCAAGGACCCGGGCTTCCTTCAACCAGGGAGTTACCGAGCTGTCGCGAAAAGTCGCCCGGCGCCTCCATGGAGCTTTCCATAGGGCAAGACCTAGAGACTAACAAGCCCCCCCTTCTGTGGACTCAAGACGGGATGGAAGTGGATACGCTACTTACGCGCGCCAACTCCAAAATGGGAAGGCTACCGATATGACCTCGGTGGGGCCGCCTGGTGATCTAGCACACCTTATACTAGCTATGCTGGCGAGTACGCGTGAATATTATGGCTTCCCTCAACCCCGTCCGGAGACGTACCCGATCTCCCACGGGTATCGGGAACCACTGTCCGCTCAAGTCCAACCAAATCCGAACTTCCTATCAGGGAGGGGCTCGAATGTTCGGCCCGAGGTTCCTCTAGTAACGTCAGAGGTACCACGAGTGCTAGGGGACCGCAGCGCGCGCACCACGGGGATGTAAAACCAAATACTGAAAGTAGCTTTGCAGAACTTTTTTGGCAAACTTGGAAGAGATTGGCATAAATCCGAACCCCTTTCCTGATAAACTTTCATGGCTGTTGAATTCTGTAAAGCAACTAGCTGCATTTGGAAATCATGAGGAGCGTCTTCGCATGGAAAATTAAAAGGTTTTCTAATAGGATTGAGTTTCTCTTGTATTGCTTTCAAGTCTTGGAAATTGAACTCGAAAGTGTCATACAGTTCGTATGGACAGAACCATCGCTGCATGAATGAAGGGGAAATGCTCCCTGCCGAGGCTATGCCCGAAACTAAGGAAGAGGTGTATTATCCGGCTACTCAAAAGGCTACCTGGCTTTGTTTTTTAATGGAAACCTCTTAGATAACGCACTGATTACTCCACGTGGACATAACATCTATTTGACATCTGTCATTCCTGTACATTCCATTGACTGAAGTGATGGGTCCATTTGGGCTTAGCACACGTACGAGAAGCGCGCCAGTACCCCTCTCACTCTACCTAGAATAATCAATACGTTATCTGAGATGTTTGTATTAACAAAGATAAAGGCAGGGTAACCTTTTGAGCATCTCGATAATCACGTGACCAGATGACGTCAGTAGCTCATAAGAGATCAAGTTGGGTACCTCTGAATATGACCACTGCAATTAAAAACGGGGAACAATAGAAACACAGGTACAAACGTATTATCAGTTGAATTACAAATAATGACGAACGTGTGGCTGACATTAGGGTTTTTAACATACTTTATAATATGATATTACTTATGTAGATCATGCAAAATGTGTCCTAATTAGAAAAAAGGTGATGTAACATAACTTTCCTAACTTTAATAATGTCCTAATTGCTTACAAAACCAAACACCTACTTTTTCTTAGCTCTCGTGGTGTAAGCTGTGATAGAATTAATGATATAACTAGGTGGTTCTACCTGACTTGCACACTTGAAAGAATCCATCACATCTTTTAATTGCGCAAATGTTTCAGTGGGCTTAAAGGTTTCTGTGTTACAGTAAACTTGTTTTCGTAAAATCTATACAGAGTATTGTGACTATCTGGGCTCATAGAATTAAAACTCCAAGTTGCAGAAATTCAAAACGTTCTTTATTTCCGTAGAAATACACTTGGTTCACTTGCAGATGACAGCAGAATTACGTAACATACACAGATACAATCTTCCATGGTCGCTGATTACAAACAGTTCATTTCCAAGGCACCAGTTTCAATTACAACTCACGTCACGACTACTGTCTACGACTTTTGGCGACTCCATTGTGGTTAAGCCTACCTTTACAACTGTCCCTTGGCTAGTTGCGGCTTTCTTATATATACCACGACTCATATTACGAGACATTTCTCGAATATTCTGTAACAAACAACAAATCGATGTTCTGTAAGACAGTCAAAATGTCACTAGAATTTTCTAACTTTATCTGTTTTGGCATGCCTTTTATCTCCGCGCTATCTTTATCTGCTTATGCAAGCTCTTTATCTCCGTGATACACTATCCGTCCGTTATCTCTCTGCACCGAACCTTTTATGCGCGTCGCCGCGGCAGTATTGTAACGCCAGTTTCATTTAAGGAAATCAAATGTGTTACACCAACATGACCTCTATACCCATTTTTTCAATCTGGTCTTACAAAAGCATAATCGTCTATCTACTGTAACGATACGTTTTACTTGGAACTTTTTATATGACTATCCAGTTGGAAATTCTTGATCTTTTATCTGAATATTAGTGATATATGTTCTGTAATCTTGTTTCATGATTATGGAAAAAGGTGGTGGTGAATATAAAAGTTTTGCATAGCAATAGAAAATGAATAATCTTCAAAAAGAAATATTCTGTAATCTTGATAGTGATGAGTGGACGTACAGGAATGAAGAATTTTATCTAATTAACGAAAACTATTTATTAAGGAAGTAAGGATTTGTCGATATGCTGGAGGTAACCTGCGATGATTGACTAGGAAAGAAATTTCGAGTAAAATGTAATCCAGATTATACAATTAAATTATATATTAGGAAATTGGACTTATCTAAAATTTTATTTATGTCACTCGAAACAACACCTGAAAACGAGAGATCTCATGGGCCTTATTTAATCAAGCTCAATCATCAAGAAACAATTCAAACTACAGCGAAGTAACCCTGTCACATCTGGCATTCCAACCTGGGTCTTCGAAAAAGTCAATGTGCATCCTATCTGCAACGAATAGATAATCTGTTTACACTACTTAACGTTAACTAAAATAAAAACATGTAGAAGTGTTTACATTTATTTGTAAATACAAAGGAATGAGGAAATAAAGTAGCTTCAAGGTAGTCAAATCTTATAGGAGCTGGTTGCTATGTACTGTATTTGAACTTCAGTTTTCTTTACATGACCAGGAAAAAAATTGTTTGAGCTTTGTGATTAAAAGCGCTAAAAAGGATTATTTTGGAAGTGGTTAACTCTACAAACATATGTACCCATATATGTACCCATATATTTCTTTTCTTTGCAATAGGATTCTGTCTGTGTCCTACGGTTTAACAGTTATGCAAAAGTCTTTCTCAATGAAGAATAATGCTTCAGAGATTTTTAGAAGTAAAATTTATTTCATTAGTTATTAAAATGAGTTAAATGTATGGTAATATTGTTAGATATTTTCAAGGAAATCAACATTTTCGAAAACAAATTCCATGAGAAAATAGTTTTAGATAATATTATCCTTGGAAGACCCTGAAATTAATTATCACGTTTGGTATTCAACCAAATTTTCAGTTTTGAGTTTTGCTGTTCACGTACAAACTCACACATATCTTTTCCTGAAAGCTTTTCCTTTCAGATTAAGGGCTTCTCCAAATAGAACTTCTATTTATATGAAATCTTAGTATATATTTTTCGAAAGTATATAACACTTCCTCTTATATCTAGGAGTACGTAATAGAGAAAGTAATAGACCGTTAGTTTTGATATATACAAATAACACCGACCTGTGTGAACTTCTTTTTTAAATGAATGAGCGTTTCTGAATCACATTTTCACAGTGATTTGCAAAACTGAATTCCTGTTTTTCCTAACACGTCAAAAAATGTATGTTTTGAATATTTTTCGTAATGTATATGCTGTAGTAATATTACTGTGCGCTTATCGTTTTATAGAAATGCTTAACAGCCTATAATTTCAGCCTTATTACTCAAAATGTACAATAGTGTAAGTTATACATTTATATTTTATATTTATTAAAATCTAATAACTATATCCCCCCTAGGAGATGAACAAAAATGTGTCGTCTCCTTAAAATTAATAATTCAAACGAGAGGAAATTTTTTCGTACATTCTTCTCAAAAAGTCTTAAAGATGTTTTGTTTCATAAATTAAACTTTCATCCTTTCATTCCTGTGACCCACTCATTTGTTTCAAAGGAGAAATACGAAAATGTTAAGCTTTTGTTACAGGAAGTACAGTACTAGAACGATCAATGGCGAGTGTGTGAAGACTAAGTTTATTGGACTATTACTTGGTGAGCAGGCTGGTTTTATAAAATATCCTTGTCTCTTATTTGAATGGAATAACAGCGCTAGGTCAGAACACTGGAAGAGGTGAAACAAAACAATTGATACCGAAATTATGGTTTGCCAGAAGCAAAGAATCATGATAGATGTCAAAGGAATGTTGGTTCTTTGTTACGACCAGGGCAAGGCCAGTTGAGTTTGGGAAAAGTGTATAACAAAGCAATATAAGAAGCAGTGTCCTTAGAGGATTTCTAAAGGAATTGTCACTTGACGTGTATGAATAGGGAATTCTTTGGATCATTTACAATGGTGACCAAAACAGCCACAAAAGGGACTTTGAAAAGGAGTTTTGAGAGTGAAAGTTTGATATACACACACGCACAGCTGTGGTGAGAAAAGCACTCTTCGGCGTGAAGCCGATGTGGCTAGTTCGCGGCTAGGAAGCCATTAAAAACAGTCTTCGGCTTGAAGCCGAGCAGAGGAGTCTTCGGTGTCAGGCCGAAGAGAGGTGTCTGAGGCGTGAAGCCTATTAGAGCGGTCAACTTGTTCTGTCTTGAATATTTGTCGGGTCATCAAAATTTGCCCTCGGTCGGCAACTTTCATTTCGATGTTTGAAAAGAAGAAGCAGTAAATAAATAAGTTGGAAACGGGCATTCCAGTGTTGTGAAAATCTCCTTCCCACACCCATCCACGCATACCCTGAGAGAAACCTCATTGCTCGCCGACTTATTTGCTCAACCATAAACATTTTAGTTACAAATTGGCGCCGCAACGTAGAACCCTTTGTTCGCCTCATACAAATGTCTATCACGATACATAAAGTGAACCTCCTATTGAACCACCAAAAGTATTATATCCACCTCTACAAATAAACTTAGGATTAAAGAAACAATTTTTTGAAAATTCTAGATAGAGTGTTCTATTTTCTTCATTTTCCTACGAAAAAATTAAAGTCGGTGTATTATTTGGCCCAAAATTCGAAAAATCATGATGCTCCGTCATTTCGAGAACACTATGACTAGAGAAATAAAGGATGCCTGAAATGCTTTCATTTTTTAAAGGATGTTAAAAAGGCACTGCCCTGAACAACATGCTAGGTCAAAGAGAAATAAAACTGAAGTGTAATATTAATAAAGATACATCGCACCAATCGTGGATAACGTTAATAAACTTGTGTTATTTTGTATACTGTCATCTCTCACTTTTACAAAATTTCACGATGATTCCTGTTTTTCGCATGCGATTACATGGTAATATTGAAGTAACGTTATGTAAGTGCTTATAATTATTATTAATTAATGATTAATCAAGTAAGTTATTGTAATTATAACATATTTTAATACAAAATTATTGTTCATTTTATTTCTGTTATTTTGGAATTGTTTGAAAATTTGACGTAATGGGAGAAAACAGAGATTATTTTCAAATTCAGCAGAAAGAATTCGCTTATGATCACCTCTAAAGTGAAAAAATACGTTTTGCAATACAGAACAGTGGCTATGTTCTTTGGTATAGGTTTTGAATTAGTGGTTGAAAATATCTCCCAAAGTTATGTTTGGAAATTGCAAAGTATCCTAATATTCTTGCTGTTTTCTACACTGTAGCGTATAAAGCTGCATCATTATAGTTCACACAGTGAATAGGTCTTAAATATGAGGTTAAACATAACATGAGGGTAAAAGAGATTTAGAATGAAAAAAATATGTTACGCAATAGTTGTAATTTGAACCATGTAAATTCATATTTCCTTACTTATAATTGCTGAAATGGCATTGAACTTTAATTAAATTTTGCAATTATTGTAAAATGTGTGTTATATAATAATGTGCTTTTTCAAACTAAAATCTGAATAATAGGAATATCTGAATGGGTTTTAAATATTGTATCAAATGTGGCCCGACAGTTATACTTTCCTGATCACTGCAATCATGATTATGGAATATATGAATTCAGATTAAAAATTATTATACACTGGTACAAAGTCAGAACAGGTTAATCATGCCTATTCTAAAGTAATTTGATATAATTTTATGTCTTTTTTTGCAGAAGCAAGGCGAAGAGAAAGAGAGGAGAGGAAAAGGACTCACTACCCTCCATCATCGTGTTGTGACCAACCATCACCTCGCTAGTCCTAGTCGTTAGTCTCTAGGCCACATTATTTTTGTATTGCCCCCGCCATCGAACTTATTCAGACTTTTCCCAAAGCCCTTATACAAAAACTTGCCTCGCTCGTTGACTCTTCCGCTTAGCACAAATTTGAATATGCAACACGTAAATTACTAAGCGATTCATATTAGTTTCACTACTTGGATTGTATAAAATTAAAAGGTTCCTCAGAAATACTCAGCTCAAAACTCTTGTTCAGTTAGGCCCGTTCTAGGGAGTCTGAAACTGATAACTAATACAGTAAGTGAAACTGGCACATCCTGTGGTTTGTTTCAAATAATTAAGTCGCATTCATTTATTAAGATTAGCTCGTTATATTTAGCAGCTATAAATAGAGCTCCGACTGAAACAGTGACCAGCCGAGATGTCTTTCGAGCTACTAATGAAGGATTTCTAGAATATTGGACAACTTCTAAATATTTTACCTTTTCCCTAAGGACGATGGGTAAGGAAAATAGTCATTTTTATCAAAAAATAGAATATATAAAACATTATGATGTTTAAGACATTGCCTTTTAAGTTCTCAAATCAAAAATAGGTCGGCATATATGACTTAGAAATTAGGTTACCCACATCTCCTAAATATAGTTTTTATCTACTACATGAAAATGGAGATTAGGGGATAGCTATTTTGTCCTTAACAGTGAATAAAATGAATTGGGAAAATGGGGAATTTTATAATGAGTCATTAGTGAAAAATTGCAACTTTTTAAGTTTGATTGGTATAAAAGTATAGAATAGAACAGGTATGATCAAAGTAAACCAGCAAGCAGTTTTTACCAAAAATATAAGTATTGTTTTAGGCAAATATCGCCAATCTTTCGAATAAATGAACAGAAACTACCTGCTAAATCTCTCACAGTGGAAGCGAAGTATACTAAACGATAAATAGTATACATTATAAAATAAATTGTCTCCAGACCCATTAATACAGGCTAAATATTATAAGCAAAGGTTCATTCATGTTGCCGCAAACAAGATTCATTCGTCCAGTCACACCTCATTAAAATCTTGAGGAAAGCTAACTATATACATCAAGAAATCGGTTGCGCCCCATTTTTTCACTTAAAAGATTAACAAGATATTATGAAAATATAAAGCAAAATACATTAAACGATTCATAACTCCGAACAAGAAAAAGACAAAAGGTTTATTTACTCTAAAGCTTAGTGATCAATAAAATAAGAAATCAGATGAGAGAGTTAAGCTATAAAAAGAGCTAAGACTGCATAATATTCATAATAAATATAGAGACAAGAGGTAGTTAATTTTAAGTTAGGTTTGCAAACACTGTACATGAATTTCTCTACCGTAATCGTTTTAAACTAATCACCTCTATGTCTATTTTCTCCGTAAGAGATTAAATTTAGACTGCGGAGAAGTAATCGAGAAATACAAACAAATTTTCTTCAAATCCCCTCTGATCGTTAAGGCTATGTGAATCCACCTTTAGCAAATATTTTGGCAGTTGCGATGGTTCTAAATTCTTACCACAACAATTTAACATCATGCAGCCACCGGAGAAGTTCTAGTCACTCTGAAACAAGAGTCGACATCAATAAGGTCATAAATTATCCAAATATACTTCTCAAAAGCATTCGATTTTGGTCATTCTAGGTTTAGTGATTTAAGAAATTCTGTTTCATTCAAAAGAAACTGGTGACGTTATTAAATTTAAAGGATTTACAATTTACCAGTTATAGTTTCTTTTTCATAAGAAACTTTATTATAAAGTCTAGTTCCACAGTGGCGATTATTTAGTGATTGTTCTAATGAGAAAAAGGATCAGAGAATAATTGATGTTGCATATTCAAAGAAGTTGTACATTTATATGATCTCGGTTGATGTTGAAAACCAACACAGGTATTTGCATACTGAGTAGAATATCATGTCTCAAACAGCCCACTTTCTTGACTTAGAAACCAACTACAATTAATCAGAGGCAGCCGAAACTATCGATTGTTGAATGCTCTTTTGTTGCTTCTTGTGTTGAGCTCGCTCAAGCTCGAAATCTTGGAAAACAATTGAATTACTGTAGTGGCTAATTTATTCGGTCGGTCTTTCTTGAACTGGTTAAGTTTCAAGAATGTAAGCCATTTACAGTGCATTTCTCCACTAACATCCTTTGCACATCTAGTTTTAATAAAAGCGGAAAGGCAATGGGTTACGCATAAGTACTTTAACAAGAAATATCCTTCGATTTATTTTGCAGAATGGAAGCTTATATTATAAATATTACTAACACAGTACTAAAAACTGAAAGGACTTCCTACAACTATCCAATTCATTTACCTTTTCAAGATAAATAAATAAACGGGGCTTAGGGAACAGTTTAGAAAATGGATTATCACATGTCAGGATTTCAAAGGAAATGTATCTAATTTCTATATATTATAGCAAAATGTTCATATGTTTCTGAGAATGTAAGATAAACGTTTTATTTTCGGTTCCTCTGTTTCTGTTGTTCAGACTGTGGAATATACGAAAAAACCTACATATAAATGTCACATGTGGTGATAATATACATGTATTTGTTTACAATGGAGAAATTAATAAAACATCCTATCAGTGTCTCATATTTTCTAATATTTTTACCTAAAAGAAAAAATCAATAAGTTATGAATACTGTAAGTAAATAATCCTTGCCACCTTAACTTTTCTGCTTATAAGGTCAAGTATGGTTTAATAAGATTTATTAACTACTAAAAGGAATGAATATTGTGTTACCCTTAAGCTGGACCCAAGGCCAAATAGATCTACAGGAAAAGAAGGGAAAGGGGACTGACACCTAAGGGCAACTAAGTTTCCTTTTAAGCAATTCTAGCTTCATAATTTTGAGATTAAAGTGTGTTACTAGTTTGAATTTTTTGTAGTAGCTGTTTTGTGTTGGTTTGGGGTTGACCAGACTGGAAACCGCCTAACTTCATCATCAGGTAATAAGTATTATAAGTATTATGAGTAGACTTGTAATATTAGGGATCTATAATGTGGAATGCAGTGAATTCAGGATGATCACCCACGTAGCAGGCAAGAAAGAACTGTTTCATAAGCGAACTGCGATCAACTTATGTTTTGTGTCCACCAGATTGCAATTCTAATTATGACAAATTATGAGGATCTACAACCTGATATGAATGTTTCCTGTAATATATTCTAAATACCCAAAGAGAAGCAAAATAGAACTTAGGTATAATTTTATGCAGTATTAAATATTACATTATTTTGTGGTTAGGCAGCACAGGAACACTGGTGTGCGAACCTCAGAAGTTGTTATTGGGACGCACCAGTCACGAAAACAAAAACATTGCCCCTTGTTCTTTATCAGTAACCCTAGTCTCGCTTTCAGGTAATGGGGCAAGGGGCAGTTACTTGTGACAAAAGTGGATAATTACTCGGACAGTTCCAAGGTTGCTCATTTTGCTATAGTCTTAACTGTACAATACTTTCAACCAGTTACTGTAAAATCAAGAGCTTTCTTTTAAGTTGCAAATGGTTTATTTAGTATTACGAGTGAAATAAAATGCTTGTCCCATGGCATAAGACATTTGGTTTCGGTTAACTTTATCTACAGTTCTTTGATGCTTTACTCTTTTCTTTTTATCATTTAATGCTTCAGGCCTCAATTTCACTAATATTAACTTCCCCCTAAAAGGTTTATGTTGCTTATGTCCACCAGCTTATTTGCCGTCATCGACTGTTACCACGGAATGTTGGAACACGTTTAACACCTATAAACAAAGAACTAAGGAATAGCTTCTTTATTGCGGTTTCATAAGCTAAAGAAAACTGTTAATAGTAGCAACTTACAGTGGAGTATGTCGGAATGTTTACAAACTGTTACATCAGGCGGCACGTTGTGTCGCCTATCTGCGATTCCTTCGATAGTGTGAGGAACCTGGCGTTGCCACTGTCACTGCCTAATCCACATTCATTCTAGAGCGTTTTAATGCGGCTTTATTGGCAGTAAAAACTATCTATATGTTCTATATGTATCACATAGATGCTGAGCAACTACTTCTATATATTCGTTCGGTGTCTTTTTGAAGCATTCTTTATAGATAAAGAATATATTTGTTCAAGGAAATCCCAATTACCCTAAAACAAAGGTAAAGAATAATTAATAATCTATCGGAATATTTCGAAGAAAAATTAAAAATAACGCATTTTTAGCTCATAGACGGAAATTTGTTTCAAGATTTCCAACAAATTTAACAAATATTCTCCACACTATGACGGTCATTGTCGTTGGTGTTGTAACTTAAATTACTTATATAGGGTCGGCTATCTCTATCGAAATCCACAGGTGACATGCAAGATTGCTACTACTCAAACACAGACATTGTCATTTTAAATAGAGGTCCTTGCTTTGTTGCTTGTCTGTAACTGTACACGGAAATTTTGAAGAAGATAGCTGCGAGAGAAACTGTTTACTCCTTATTTTATACAACTTTTGACCTCAAAACCAACGACTCAAAATTTTCTTTACAGTCACTGGCAAGTCAATTTTCAGAATTAACTTTTCACCAGCAGTTATATTTTCCAAAAATGATATACTTGCAGGTAATTTTGTTCCTCCTCTGAAGATATTTTTCTAAATATGCAGTTTTTGAACTTGTGATTTTTCTCTTCCGAAAGCGTGATATATGGCTGAAAGCTGATAGGGTATGACTGTAACTTCACTTTAGAATTATTATTTATACAATAATTAACTCTGCTTCTTGGGGACCGTAAACAAACACCGAGAAGTAAATAACATAACATTTGTTGATGCAAAGTTAGAAGTATCTCAGATGCAGTTGCATATTGGAATGCTATAACTTAAAAAGCAATAATTATAATTTTGGATTCATTTTCACGTCATATAATATGAACATCAAATTAAAGCTATTTCTTAAAACTGAATGCTTATAATGTTTATAGTAAATACTGGATGATCTCGGATGGATTCTAAGCAATAGGTTGAGTGGCTTACTTGTGCAGGTACTTGCATATTCTCTAAAATGAGTGTTACTGAGCAGCTCAAACGCTGGACTTTCCGGCAGATACTGCGGAAGTCTAGTTTGGCGACTCGTGCCACGTAATTGTGATTACTCCTACATGATGTAACGGCCAGGATTGAGAAACAACGAATATACGAGGATCACAACTTTTTTACAACGTACCTTTACTCATCCCTACAATTTTGATCGAATTTCTCAAAATAGTGTCTCCTGAATGTGATGCAATTGTCCCAGCGTTTCGGCCAGTCTTCAAAGACATGTTGGAAACCATGTTTTGAGAGATCCTTCAAAATCGCCTCCACAGCCTTCACCACTGCTTCTGATGATGGATGATGACTCCCACGGAGGCGTTTCTTCAAGTTAGGGAATAGAAAAATGTCACATGGGGCTAAATCCAGGCTATAGCGAGGGTGAGGGATACACTTCACGTTGATTTTTGCAAGATATTCAGCAACAACATTTGCTGCGTATTATCGTGGTGCAGCATCCAGCCTGCTTCAAGGAAATCTGGTCTTTTGCGCCTGGTATGGACTTGCAATAATTTCAGGACATCCCTGTAGTATTGTCCAGTTATTGTTATGTGTGCAGGTACACAATTCTGATAAACCATTCCATGAGTATAAAAAATGAGATAACCATAACTTCCCCAGCAGAAGCAACCACTTTTGCGTTTTGGGGGGTTGGTGATGAAGAAGATTTCCACAATGAGCTTTGCTGTTTGCTCTCAGGTTTAAAATGATGTAGCCAAGTTTCATCAGAAGTGACGACGTTTTATAGAAACTCCTGATCTTCCTCTAACATAAACGTTAACTGCATGTTACCCCCATGGTAGCGGTAGGCGATACTGAACATGTCTGAACTTGTCTGGTTCTCACAGGCGGGAACCAGGAGTACCAACAATGAAGCTACTACGGCCTGTTTGTTTCACATTAAGCTAACAGAATATAATAAGGTTGAATATTAGTGCGAAAAACTATGACCGTAAAAAATTATGATAATTCTTTATTGAACAGCCCTCGTAGTTGCCCACCTCTGTACCCTAGGTGATACTGTGTCTGCGTCACGTTCAACATGTCCTGAGTTCGAATCCCTGTCAGGTTGAGTTTTCTGCTTAAAGTGTTTTCCAGGGTTTGCCCTTACACTGAAGGATAAATTAGGATAACTCTAAGCTCTATAGACCCTGAGTTCATTTGAGCATCATTTTACCTATTTCATTCATCGTCCGAATTAACATTGGAAGACATAAATGAACAAAAAATTAGTGAATATGAATTATTATTTTTTAACCCTTGCGCGACAGTTCTAAGAGGGCCAAGGCGTACCAACCCGACTGCCCGCCTCACACCCACCGCGCGGCCGTGTTGGGCGATCATCCAACCGATACTGGGAGGAGATGCGGTCAGCATCTTGGCATCCCCCAGCCGGAACGTTGGTTGGACCTGTGCGGCTTACCCTAGCGTAAGCTCCTCACATTCCTCACGATGCTGAGTGGGCACCGGTCTTATACCCAGGACTTAAAATCCGCAACCCATGGGTGGGATCGAACCCGGGACGCTTTCCGTGGCCAGGGACCAGTGCATGCTGCCTTAGCCCGCTATGCCACGGCGCAGGACGAATTGTCATTATAATGACAGATAATCGTGAGTAATTTGTAGCCAAATGTTTCCAGTTTGATGGTATGAGTGCACGTTGCACAGGACATACTTCGAACATATTCCTTTAACAAGATGGTTCCACTGAACGGGGATATTATGTACTCGTAGGAGATATTTTGATCTGTAGATTAGTCCATTAGCCGAAATAAAATTTGTACATTCTATAGTGGGATATACACTTTTATATAGAAACATAATGCGAATATTAGAACAGCATTAAGCATATTCAACTTAAAAGATAGATAAATCAAATAAATAACTGGTTAGAACACATAGAACATATACCACAAAATAAAAATTATTACTTCAATACTAACCTAAACGTAGAAGAGGAGTTGGATGTTTATGCGCCAGATAGATAAACTCATATCTTGATGTGGAAACAGTTGAACGGCCTAAATCCGCAAAGTAGAAGAACAAGATGGTAGGTCAATTTGTTCGTTTCATGGAAACACCTCCTATGGACTTTCTTTAGGTAATACGAGAGATCCTGTTTTATCTCCTAACCTAACAGAAAGCACCCACAGCAAATTGGCGCAGCAAATGCAGAGCATGGCGCAGCAAGAAATAATGAAGACCGTCACCTTTTCAAAGCAGGAAAGGTCATAGTATTTTTAACTTATGTTTGAGCTTCCAGTTCACCAGAATAGAAGCCCCTTCATCGACTGGGAAATAGGCTAGATACTGCTAGAAACTTTTCGAGACATCCAACGAAAGAACATAGCCCACTAGAGTGAAAATGTTTTCTGGCTATTATCATAAGCAGAAATAATAGTAATTATAATAATAAATAAACTCCAGCGCCACTTAGTGTTTTAATCTTATTACTGTAAATTTTGTAGTAGAAACTGTGCACTGGCCTAGTCAGGTCCCTTCCACTCAATCATTAGCATTACATTCGTAATACAGAATCACTCCAGGTTCCTCAATTCTCTCTCTTGGTTTCAATAAGTCCTCTATTGTATGCCAGTGTGGTCGGTAATAATACAAGTAGCTGTATATCTTTTATTAAGGTAGTTTCTGTGTTTATTCTCAGAAGTGAACGCACAAATTTTGTTCGCTTGAGAAAGGTGTTTATTAGGCCACATGTCTGCTCTGACCAGATGTTATATTTACGAAAGTATGAACTCCGTGAAGGAATAAGGTCATTCATTTGATGCACATAGCTCAGAAGGAGTTTCTTCGAAAAAATCTGAAGTAGTCATATAAAATTTAGAATGACAGGAGCCCTTTGGCTAGTGTAGAGTGCACAATTAGGCATATGAAGGTAAGTGGGTATGTTTGGATGTGAGATGAAGTAGACAAAGCATCTACTGCAGCGTAATAATACAATTATTTACAATACCTAGTTATAATTAAGCTCAATCAGATAATCTATATTACCTTCTAATGCCTCCACCGTGTCAAAAGATACTAAACACTTACGGAGGTGAGATAGTACTTTGCTGTTAAATGATATTAATATTCAAGCTGTTGAGAAATATGCTTTTTGTAGAAGGAAAAAATGCACGATATTTATTTAAAAAACTAAAACACAAGTGAAAAGCTCAAGAAACTTACAAGGGTGCATTTAGTACTGACGGACATAAGTATAATAAATACCGAATACCTAGTTAAGAACAGAAAATTAAGCGAATGCATTACTTAAAAGTAAGTGAAGGAATCATTGAACTGAACACTAATATCAGCTATGTGTATGACACGACAAAAAATATGGTGAATGTTGGTAATTTAAAAACACAACAATACTTAAAACACATTTGAGTTATGCAACTAAAGCAGAACACAAAGCTTCTATACAAGGACGTAAATGGAACAGTTATCAGTGTAAAATACATATCAAATTTGAGCATGATATGACCAAATTATTCAAAGGACACCTTAAAATCAGAATTATACTTGTTTAATAAATGCCAATCCATTAGGACATTGAAGTGATTAATTGCTAAATGGAATAAACACATTTAGAGGACCAGCTTTAAAGAAAACGTATTATATTACGCTACGAAATATAAAATTATTATATCTGTTAAATTAACTTTAGCTATTCTTGTTATTGCCGCGCCATGGCCGAGTGGTTAAACTGCCCGAGTGTCACAAAAGCGGCCTGGTTTTTTTTGTCATATCGGACGATGAATGAAATGGGTGGAATGATGCTCAAGTGAGCCCGGGGTCCATGGAGCCTAGAGTTACCTGATATTCGTCTATCAGAACAAGGGAAAACCCCGGACAAATCCAGGTAAGTCACCCTGTCCGAGATTCGAACTCGGGACCTCTTGAACGTGAGGCAGACACGCTACCATCTACGCTACCGAGACGAGCGCGGCCCGGGTTCGATCCCAGGCGACCGCGAAGTGAGGTTTGTAATGGGCGACGCTGTGGAGGGTTTCCTCCGAGTCCTCCGGCTTCTCCCAATATCATTCCACAAATTCCTCCATTATCCATCTTTCGTATCACTCATTTCACCCTCATACTAGCATCCACTTCTCTCGCTCTCATCCCGGGCTTTGAGATGGCCTCACAATCCTGATTCCTCTATCTGGCTCAATGCTTTGGCTTCCCTCGCCCCGAATTTCAGGGTTAGTGGATCGGTGATGTAAGTGAGGAACAAAAAATCTGTTGTTACAGCCTGAAATATGTTCAGTTGCACTTCCAAATCATGCACGAAACTCTGTTTTGAGATCCCGAGAAACATCACATTATCGGCTCTTTCTGGGTTACTATGTAGTATTTGCATCAATATTGGAAATATATCGCCGTTCACGTAACTCGTCCTTGTCAAAATTAGTTAACGATAACTTGAGCATTATAATGCAAGATGCTAAATCATAAAATGGTGAGGGAGCAAATGAAATAACGCGAAAAATTAAGTATGTTTAAAACTTAACTTCGTAAAACACAAAACAAAAAACAAGCCATTTTCTGTGCGTGGTTTTTGTTTCATATAATTCACAAAAATAGCTAAATGCACAAGTACAGGCAAATCTCCATCACACTCTCTGCTTCCACTTTTTCTAATGTAATAGATGTACTTTGCTATCTATTTAACAGTTACACATTGTTAAATGTAAAACTGCTGGTTTGAACTCCATTTTATTAAACAGGCGAATAGAACAAGGCAGCTGCTGGGACCATAACGAGGTGGCATACGTGGATCGGAAAACAAATTCTATAGCATTACTAGAATTACTATGGTTCGTTTAACTTTCCAACAATTCAACAAATGCACCATGTATATGTGTATTTTGAATATATGCTGTCTTGACGCTTTTTCATATTGTGACTTTGTGGGTTCGTGAAATGAAAAGTCCAATTTCACCACTCAAAAATGTTCTTTATTTCCACCGACTTACAGTTAAACACTTGCCAATTACACAAAATTACGTAATGCACACAATTACGATTCACCAGTTCGTCCGTTATCGTTCCGATGCACGTACACGGCGCTACTTCACTAGCACGTCAAACACTAACTAACTGTCTCTCTGAAACCCTTTTATAGGAATGTCAGTGTTTTTCTAGAAGTCTCTAATCACCGAACGTTCCAGACCACCGGAGAAGGGGAGAGAAACAACGAGGGACCGGTGACACTACCGCAGATCACCCCTCAGTTAGTGACAGGAGACAGATGAGTGGGCGTGGCGTGGCCTCCGGCCCCTTCTCAGCTGTTGTCTGTGGTGCTTCCCGATAACTGGGTGACACTGCTCCCTCCTCAAAGCTGGTCGTCCCGAACAGCACCATCATAGCGGGCTAGACGATCCAGGTGTACCACCAACATCTTCCCTCGGGGAACCTTCTGGATGCGGTAGACCACGTCGTTAATCCTCTTCACCACCCGGTACGGTCCTTGCCATGGCTGCTGGAGCTTCGGGCACCGTCCCTTGGTCCGGGTAGGACGGTACAACCAGACTAGGTCACCTTGCTGGAACCCTTGGCTGTTGGCTTGCCTGTCATACCTGGTCTTCATGCGGTCGCTCGCCTTCTGGATGTTCTGGCGAGCCATCTCGTGCATGTCGTGGAGATGGTCCACCAAGTTCTCCACATACTCGATCGCTGGCTGTTTCGCTTCCGGAGGTCTTCCAAAAGCCAGGTCACAAGGGAGGCGTAACTCTCGGCCGAACATTAAGCTGGCTGGCGTCATCCCAGTTGTGTCGTGTGTAGATGAGCGGTAGGCCAGCAAGAACAGTGGCACCTTGACGTCCCAGTCTTGCTGATGGCTGGCCACGACCTTCCTCAGGTGTTCCTCTAAGGTCTTGATGTACCTTTCGACCATGCCATCCGACTGGGGATGTAGAGGTGTCGTGCGGGTCTTGTTCAACCCAAGCCTTTGTAGTGCCTCCTTCATTAGGTTGGACTCAAAGTTGGTACCCTGGTCACTGTGTAGCTCTAACGGCATCCCAAATCGGCAGAACACTTGCTCCACGAGGCAGTCTGTGATTGTCTTTGCCTCTTGGTTTGGGATGGCATACACCTCCGGCCACTTGGTGAAGTAGTCCACGACCACCATTAGGTACTTGTTGCCTCGGTCGGAAACTGGGAACGGTCCAGCAATGTCAACGGCGATCCGTTCGAATGGGGCTCCGACGTTGTACTGCTGCATGCGACCCCGGCTCCTAGTCTGGGGGCCACGACTCGCCGCGCACACGTGACACTGACGGCACCATCTCTCGGCATCTGCTCGGAGTCTCAGCCAGTAGTATCGCTGCCGAAGTTTGTCGATCGTTCGGTTCGCTCCCAGGTGTCCTCCCGAAGTACCAGCGTGCACTTCCTCCAAGACTTCCGGGACCTTACTCCGGGGAAGTACTAACTGTTCTCTCTGCGTCTTCCCATCGGGTGACTCCCATACCCGGAACAGCACGCCCTCTTTGGTCTTCAACGAGTCCCATTGGGCCCAATACGACTTGTAGGTGGCGCTCCTCGGTGCGATGTCCTCCCAGGTTGGTCTCGTCCCTGCCTCCACTTCCCTCAAGAGTGGCCCCAAGTCTGCGTCCGCCAGCTGCTCCCTCCTCAGGCCTGCGCTATCCCAGCCATCCGCAGGCACTGCCGTGACTACTCGGACTGCTGCGGCACGCTCCTTCTCCTCCACTCTTGTACACTGGCCGCACTCTTCCGGACAGGGTCTTCGGGACATGGCGTCAGCGTTACCGTGGCTCTTCCCTCTACGATGTTCCGAGGTGAAGTCGTACTCCTGTAGCCTCTGGACCCAACGTGCTGTCTGGCCTTCCAGGTTCTTAAAGCTCAATAGCCAGGTTAGGGCGGAATGGTCAGTCCTCAGGTGGAATGGCTGACCGTACAGGTACTTGTGGAAGTGCTCCAATGTCTTTACTACCGCCAGTAACTCCCGTCGGGTGACGCAGTAGTTATTCTCTGCCTTGGATAGCGTCTTGCTGTAATAGGCTATCACCCGCTCATGGCCGTCCTGGATCTGCGACAGGACGCCTCCAATGCAATGGTCGCTGGCGTCGGTGTCCACAATGAAGGCGCCACCCGGTTGTGGGAAACCAAAAATTGGAGCACTGCACAGGGTCTCCTTTAGGTGCTGGAAAGCGTTTTCGGCGTCCTCTGTCCACACATAAGGCCAGTGTTCCTCCGTCAGGCGGGTGAGGGGTTTTGCGATGTTGGAGAACCCCTTTATGAAGCGGCGGTAATAACTGCACAGCCCCAGGAAACTGCGCAACTCTTTCCTATCCTTTGGGCGAGGCCAATCTCTCACAGCCTGTGTCTTCTCCGGGTCTGTGGCCACTCCGGTTGCCGAGACTATGTGGCCCATGTAGTTAACTTCCTTGCGGAAGAGCTGGCACTTCTTCGCGTTCAGCTTCAAGTTGGTCGCTTGCAGTCTCTGTAGCACCTTACTCAGGTTCTCGAGGTGATCTTCAAAAGTCTTCCCGACGATGATGATGTCGTCCAGGTATAGCAGGCAGGCATCGTAAGTCAGCCCTCTCATCACTGACTCCATAAGGCGCTGGAAGGTAGCTGGTGCGTTGCAGAGGCCAAAGGGCATAACCGTGAACTGCCAGAGCCCTTGGCCCGTCGAGAATGCAGTCTTCTCCTTGTCTCTCGGGTCTAGAGCTACCTGCTAGTAGCCCGACTTCAGGTCCAGGGTCCAGAACCACTGTGCACCAGCTAGCGTGTCAAGGGTGTCGTCAATCCGGGGTAAGGGAAAACAGTCCTTCCGGGTGACGGCGTTCAACTTTCTGTAGTCTACGCAGAAGCGCAGCTCACCGTTCTTCTTTGTCACCAAGACTACAGGGGAACACCAAGGGCTGTCAGACTCTTCAATCACTCCCCTGGATCTCATGTCCTCCAGCATGTCTCGTACCGCCCCTTGCTTCGCCAGCGGAACGCGTCTATGTGGTTGCCGAATAGGCCGGGCGTCCCCGGTGTCGATGCGGTGAAGCACTTTGTCCGTGCGGCCGTAGTCACTATCACCTTGGCTGAAGACGCGCTGATACCGCCTTAGCAGTTGTCGAACCTTCTCCAGCTGTTCTGTGGTCAGGTGGTCGGCCGCCCTCTCCACCAAGCCTTCTAGCCGGGGCCCCAGGTGTTGCTTCGGCGCCGGCTCCCGTGTCTCGTCGATAGCTGTTACGCTAACCACGGGCTCGCACATTCCCAACTCCGTCCCGGCCTGGACGTCGTGATCGGCGTCCGTAGGATTTAGCAGTCTCACGGGCACCTCCTCTCGGCACGGCAGCAATGCCCTGGCTACACACAGTCCGTTTACAGGCGTCTTCTGGTCCAGCATCATGTTCCTGGTTCTCTGGCCCTCCAGTCGCGCCGTCACCACCACCTCGCTCCTCGCGGGGACAACCACGTCTTCGTCCAAGACGACCCTGCAAATTCCAAGGCGCTCTTCAGGTTGACGGAGTATAACCTCTTCTCCGTTAAGCCGCAGGACCTTCTTGCCGACGTCGACCGTCGCCTCGTGGCTCCTGAGGGCATCCAGTCCCAGAATCACCTCCTCAGCCACCTTCGCGACGAACACCCACAGACGCACGGCACTCCGTCCCAAATTCAGCTCCAGCAGGGCCTCCCTCTCCACAGGCAAGGTGTCGCCCGATGCCGTGACAAGCTGGTATGGCCGGCTTGGCTTCCTTGTCGGCAAACCCTTCGCCACGTCAGGTCTGATGATGGTCACGGCCGCCCCGGTGTCCACCAGCACGCGGCACGGCTTTCCTCTTATCCAACCGTCCGCGATAAGGCTGTCATCCATACGCCGGCTGACGGCGCGCAGTGTCACTCGAGGGGATGGTGGTGATGGCGCCGACGTGCCCCTCTCCACGACGGCCCTTACTCGTTTTCCGGCTGCTCTTCCTGGTGTGGGCAGTCTCTCTGCAGGTGTCCGGGCTGTCCACACCCCCAACACAGGCCACTAGGTGTTCGCCGGCGTCCCTCAGCTGGTCTTCTGTCTCCGGCGTAGCGGACACTCCTCGTTCTCGACGTCGGGATGGATGTTATTTTGGCCGCCTCCATCCTTAATGCCGCTGTCAGCGCCTCGTGGATGGTTTTATATTCCCCGAGCATTAGGCGCTGACGAATCTCCGTGTCCCGTACCCCGTCGACAAAATTGTAGGCGGCTTCCCGGGATACGAACTCCAGTGGCAGGTCAACCAAGGCCTTGCTAGCCAGCTGCTCGATCGCAATGGCGAACACCTGCAGCGTCTCCCCCGGCTGCTGTGACCTTGCCATTAGCTGGCTGCGGTATGCTGCGGCTAAGCGGTGGTTCCCGAAGCGATTCTCCAGGGCTTCCCAGATGTCCTTGGGCGCCGCCGTCGTCTGCACCGCGTTTAGGACTTACGCGGCTCTTCCCTGGAGGCTGGCTATTAACTGTGTGGCCTCCTCCTCCAGTGACCATCCGTTGTGTCTGGCCACTGTGTCGAACTGGCGGCGGAAGACCTCAAACGTTGACGCGCCGTCATACTTGGGAGGTTTGACGCGCGCAGATGTTGTGTCGCGTCCCGGCGCGTCGGTCTTTAAATCCTTCAGCTTCCTGCCGACGACGTCCTCCACCATGGCGTTCAGGGACTTCACGCTGCTGTCGGCTTTTCCTTCCAGCTCATTAACGCGGCTCGCCAGGTCTTCGACGCGCTCGCCTAACTCTGTGACGTCCTCTTTTACGCCGGCCAACTGTTCTTCGAACTTTGCGGCGAGAGCCTCGTTCGCCGCCTTCATTTCCGTGGCCAGACTGCCGTTCGCTGCTCTCATTTCTGTGGTTAACTCGGCCTTCATTTCTTCCATCTTCTCGGTGATGTTGTCGTTGGCCGTCTTCATTTGTTTCAGTTCCGCGGTGATGTTGTCGTTGGCCGTCTTCATTTGTTTCAGTTCCGCGGTGATGTTGTCGTTGGCCGTCTTCATTTGTTTCAACTCGGCGGTGAGGTTGTTGTTTGCCGCTTCTGTTTTCTCTGTTAACTCGTTCATCTTCGCCAAAAGCATTTCCAATGCGGATTCCATGGCTGTAGTGTTCGGTGATGTTATCTTCCCGCTTCCTGACACCAGTGTGACTTTGTGGGTTCGTGAAATGAAAAGTCCAATTTCACCACTCAAAAATGTTCTTTATTTCCACCGACTTACAGTTAAACACTTGCCAATTACACAAAATTACGTAATGCACACAATTACGATTCACCAGTTCGTCCGTTATCGTTCCGATGCACGTACACGGCGCTACTTCACTAGCACGTCAAACACTAACTAACTGTCTCTCTGAAACCCTTTTATAGGAATGTCAGTGTTTTTCTAGAAGTCTCTAATCACCGAACGTTCCAGACCACCGGAGAAGGGGAGAGAAACAACGAGGGACCGGTGACACTACCGCAAATCACCCCTCAGTTAGTGACAGGAGACAGATGAGTGGGCGTGGCGTGGCCTCCGGCCCCTTCTCAGCTGTTGTCTGTGGTGCTTCCCGATAACTGGGTGACAATATGCTCTACCAGCTTGCGGCGTAAAGGTTCCTAGCAGTACATAAAAGTATTATACTTAATAAATTTTCAACAGCAAAACTCTAATTAAAACTAACAGAATTTAACTCTCTAACCACAAAAGTCCTAATTAAAATTATGTGAACGTTTCTCCTCCTCAATACCTGATAAGGGTTACAAAACTTTCATAAACCTTTATGTCAGTCTTTCATTTTTTTTTTTTCTTTTTGTAATTTACGTCCTCCAACGTTAGGTCTTACTAAAGTTTAGTACATACTATTTTACTTGCATTATTATCGCCTTTACACCAAAGCTGCACTACTAAAGTGTAATTTACAAAACTATTCTCATCATTTCACATATGATAATCGAAATTCGGATATGCCCGAAACAACTTACCCGACGAAAACCCCTGTAGCCCCAAATTTCAAGAATTGGCCTCAAGACGACCAAACTTGTTACCTTCTTCTTCCTTATCAATGTCTCCAAAGTCAAGACTTCTGCAATCGCCTTTAATACTGCCGGTATAGGATTGGTGCTCTCACCACAAATCAGCGGTGAAGGATGGCAGCTAGCATCAGGGTCCCAAAGCCCAGTAATCCATTCCTTTTTTGTAAATGTAACTGTTATTAAAAGCTGCAATCATGAACGAGGTTCCCATAATGGCTACACATTATTGGACAAACTAAACTAAACGGCGAATATTTCCGCACAGTACCTTTATGTTTCTGTGCTTCTTAATATGACGAATATTTTATAATTTTATGCCGAATACCTCCAATTTATTATATTTTTCAAAAGTTTACTACATATGCCATTTTTTACTGTGAGTTTTCACTACTACGCAGAAAAATGTAACCCCTGCATATACTGAAGTATAGCGAAAAAGCTTAACCCATTCCTTAAGGATCTTTTCCCTCTAATGTTTTCTACTGGAAGATTGCAATTGTATCAAACTATGTCATTATTTCATTGAAAATATATATGGAATAATTTTTCTATGAATGTCATTTTGTGGTTTAAACTAACCTCCATCTCAAAAACTACATAAGACAGCTAATTAAATTTTAAGATGCTAAAATAACTGTTAAAAATTTATTGTAAATTAAATTGTGTTTTAGAAAGAAATATAAATATATTTTGGTAAAGTATAATAAAATGGCGAATAAGAAAAATTATATTATTTGCAAAATTATAAGATTGAATTCAAAAGCGATTCATCTACAGCGTGTAAATACCCGTATCCCCCGATGATAAATAATTTAAGAGGTAAGTAGTAATACATTTAGCATTTATGGAGCAAGGCTTGGAATATTCCTTTAAGAAAAGCCATAGCAGCTTGTTTATGGCGCAACAACACTGCGATCATGCAACAAGGTCTTTTTAATTAGTCTCATTCAAAGTTAAGTCATATCGGACGATGAATTAAATGGGTGAAAGAATGCTCAAAAGAGCCCATGGGTCCACAGAGCTTAGAGTTACCCGACATTCGTCTTTCAGGATAAGAGAAAAATCCAGATGAAAAATTTATCCAGGTAACTCACCCTGACCAAAATTTGAACTCGGCATCTCTAGAACATGAGGCAGACACGCTACCATCTACGCTACAGAATCGGGTAAGGCTGCTGTTTTATCTCCAAGAGAGTTTCAAACTCCGCTTTCACAGATATGCAGTGCTCTGTGGGTTATAATACACTAATAGACACCAACTTAGATTATGATGCTTTATTCACATTAATTTTTCCAGCCGTTATTCTAAAAAGTACAAAAATAACAATATAACTTTTAAAATATTTGACTATGGCTTCGGAATGCCATCAAACATGTACTCAAAAGTATCTCTGCAAATGACAAACATGAAGCAGTTATCAAGTACATCTTATGTGCTGCTTTCATATGAATGTTGTGTGCAAATAATTATTTAAAATACTATTTTCTAACTAATTAATGTTTGGCATTATTAATATGGTATATAATATCTCCTTGCATGTATAATAATATTAGGAACTTCTGTAATCTTAAGGGATAGTTATATCTTTCGAGATTCGGCTCCTATTTGAATACCTTGAAATTCCGTTCCTACTGCATTAACAGGAGAAAAGTTCAAATAACGACCTCCCATTTGAGAAACTTATAAGTATTTGACAGTTAATAGATAAATAGAATATCTTAAATATGAATATCTTAGATGTAAGGTACCTATCTAAAACGATTTGACAAATTGTGTGCCTGCAATTTTTTGTAACGCTTCTGCCATCTCTTACAGTTCAACAGACATATAAATGTGAGTCAGGATAAAGAGCTTCAGAAGCTATTCAGAGAATGTACATGATTAGGCTTTCACGGCCGGCGATAATCCAATAACATGTATTTCCCGGGCTTGTGGATAGTGATCCAAATGATGAAAATTCTGCCAACGTTTCGCTCCTATCTCCGACGAGCGTCCTCAGAATGCTCATGCAGCATCTTGCTGAAATTAACAAGTATCAAGCTAGAATCATTCTTTGAGGATGCTCGTCGGAGACATGAGCGAAACTTCAGGAGCATTTTCGTCCTTTGGATCACGGCCCACAAGCTCGGGATATATATATATATATATATATATATATATATATATATATATATATATATATATATATATATATATAATTCAAAAAATGTTTAATACCTTTTATTTTCACAAAAATATGTTAAATAACTGCTATTTAATCAAAAGCATTCAGATATTTCGAAAACCAAAAGTTTGTGACATATTTTAACGTAAATAGTAGTTTAAATCTAGGCTTTTGAAAATGTTTGTGTAGCATCCTTGAAATACGCTGAACCTGTTTACCAAGTACGGTATTTTCTCGACTTTCCATTTTTGAATTACGATGTTTACCAACAGACATATACAATCTCCTTTTTATATCTTCATTTTAGAGTTTACTTATGATACAACAATTTAGGTAGTATGCACGGTGTGCAATTCTTTATTAGTGTGACTAATATAGAAAGTAATAAGAATTGTTTAGAAAGAATTATGTGAAAAATACCTTGGATGTATCGCATCAGATTTCTTACCCTGTGTTAAGTAATGGTTAATATTTAACTACTTCCACCCACGAATTCAATTATCAGTTAATATCAGCAATGTACCTTTAGAGGCTCACTGTGATTTAAAAAAAGAAGACTAATGCGACGGAGCACCCAAAATAAACCGGAATCCGAGGGCGCTGCCACTCGTAGACGCAGTACAGGGTTCTCACGCTAGATGGTGTTAGTAGATACCTTCATGAAACAGCTGTGCAGACGACGTCAGTGTAGAGCTGAACGTGCAAGTGTGGTATTGTTTTTCTCTGACTGTTGGCGGGTTATCTCTGCGAAGTCGTTATGGCAACTTCAAAAGAACAAAGAGTGTGTGTGAAATTTTGTTTCCTGCTTAAAACAACTGAAACGGAGACACGGCAAATGCTTCAGGAAGCTTACCAGAAGGACGCTATGAGCGCACACAGGTTTTCGAGTGTTTTGGGCGCTATAAACGTGGTGAGATATGTGTTGAAGACCAGGCTCGTTCTGGACGCCCGTCAAAGTCGCGAAATGAGAATAACATTGGAAAAGTTCGCCAAAAGATCAACGAGGATCCTCGCCAGACGATGGACCAAATTTCAGCAGTGACAGAAATCATTTGCAGCTCGTGCCAGCGGATTTTGAGGGAGGATTTGCACATGAGACGTGTTGCTGCTAAATTTGTTCAGCGCCTTCTCACACAGGAACACAAAACCATCCGCATGAATGTGTGCCAGGACTTGAAAACAGAGATTGTACATGATCCAAACTTCTTGAACAAAGTCATTACAGGGGATGGGAGTTGGTGTTACGGGTATGACCCAGAAACCAAGCAAGCGTCAAGCCAGTGGAGGACTCCCAACTCTCTCAGACCCAAAAAAAGCAAGACAAGTGAAGTCAAATGTGAAGGCGATGATCATTGTCGTTTTTGATCTCCGTGGAATTGTGCATCGAGAATGCGTACCCCCTCGCCTGACTGCTAACTAGCACTTTCACTTGGATGTTTTTAGGCGTCTGCGACAGGATGTGAGGAAGAAACGCCCGGAAATTTGGCGATCAAATGACTGGTTTCTGCATCACGACAACGCTCCAGCACACACGGCCTTTTGAGTGACCCACTATTTGGCATCTCAGAGGTGGTCTGTCATTTTCCACGCTTCGTATTCGCCGGACCTAGCCCCGTGTGACTTTTTGTTATTTCCACGAATGAAAAAACGCTATAATGGGAGTGTTATTGAGATGTGGAGACGGTAAAAACAGCCTCGCAAAGGGCACTGGAAAACAGTGGGAAAAGAAACTTGATAAGTGCATCGCATGTAATGGAGAGTATTTTGAAGGTGAATGAAATAATTTTGTAAAAAGTTTCATCAATAAAATATTTATGAAATGAATCCGGTTTCTTTTGAGTCCCCCCTCCTAGGTATATGGTGTAAAGTCAATTTGGCATAAAGTTAGGCAATACGTGAAACAGTACTAGAATAATGTCTCTAATTACATACAAGCAAAATTATTTTAGCGTTAAACCACATTAACTCTCTTTATGTAGGTAGCCAAATTATTGCACTAGAGAATCTAAAGTTTACGACTGTTAATTAATTAAAGAATGTCAAGTTTGTTTCACCAATGCTAAATCGTTCTATTTACTTTCCGCAGCTAAATCCAGTTCATTGCCAAAAATCGACTAAATTTTACTTTCTGGTCAGATACTGTACATACTTGCAAGTTTTATCCAAGCTTGCTAACCACGCTGCAAAAATGTTTTCTTGCAACATTTTAATACATAATAAAATATTTACACTTCCCTTCAGAAAATTAATAACACATAAATCATACGAAATACAGAATTAGCCTCTTTTACCATAATTGGAATAGAAAATGTGAAGTGATTTTGTGAAAACTAATTAGGTCTGAAGCACATAAACTGCTAACTTACGTTTATGCCTGTGCAACTAATTCAGTGGGGGATACATAACTTACTTCTGAAAACCAGTAAAGTAATAGGCGTATAAAATGTCTGAATTACATATTGAAGCTTATTAAATTACCATAACGTTCATCCATTAGTTATAGAAGGTAATAAAATATTTTACATCTCTTAAAACATTTACAGTCCTCAACGTTTTCAGGAGAATGACAAGATATCAATATCCTCTTAGATAACGTTCCCAAGTCGTCTAGGGTAGTAGTAGATAAGAAGAGCGCATCTAAAATATACACTTAAGGAATTAATTGTGTCATATAGTCTAACGGTAATCTTTGTGTTCAAAACTCTCATTCACAGATGCTTAACATAAAATTACACGATTTTTGTTCATGCAGGGTGACAGAGAATAAAATACGCGCAATTAACCAAAAGAAATCTACGAGCGTAATACACGTGTTTCGAATGAATGCAAAAGAAAATGTAGAAACTGTTTATAATCAAATTAAAATCAGTTTAACTGCTTGAAGTCTTCAATAACCATTTAATTAAATAGTTCACCATATATTAAATTCACATAAATCTTTAAAATTATCCTTATGAAAAATGCCTCCATAAGTAACTTGTCCATGGAACACTGTTAAAACTTTGACAAACTTATCAAAACCTAAAATATTTTTAAAATCCCGAAAGTAGATAGTCCTAACTGCAACATCACCTCCGCCATGATATTGCTTTTAACTAGGGTACAGCAACCTTTAGAGCCAGGTGCACCTTTCCCCATTCCAATCTCGTTGCAACTGTCACGACCCCAAAACCATCCAATCTCTCCTCCGCTTCAGACTCGCCGACCCTTGCGGCTGGGGGAAACAAACAAAACTACCATAAAGAGACAGTGTTCGTGCATTGTTACAATATTGAAGGTAAACCATGGTGAGAATTTCGAATTACTACACATTGATATTTGACAGAGAAGGAAATAACATTCCACTACCTCATCCAGTATGTTAAAATGCGGAAAAACGGGATAACATTTGGGAATGTGTACATGAAGCATAATTCAGCACGAAACTACCAGATACGCTTCTAAATTCAGGTACATTTGTAAGAAGCAAGGGGAATTTTTAAGGAATTTTCCATGTAAAAATTCCTTTCAGTAAGAGGAATATTAGAAATGTTCTTTATTTTGTTTGCTAAATAATGCCTTTAGTGTTTTGACTGTTAGGTAGCGAATCTCGGGTATTGAATGCCAATTTACCGGCAGGGGTGCCGAGATGATGACCACATCTCCTCCTTGTATATATTGGAAGATCCCCATCTCTACCTTGTGTATGTAAGGGTGAGGTCGGTAGTCGCGTTGACAGGACAAATTCCAATTCAAACTGTTACGCAGTGCATTACTTAGTTTACTGTGTATTTCAGCTACTTCCATAGCAAATTAAATTTATAAGTTTAATTTTATAGGAACAACCTCTGAAGATCTCAATTCTTTTCAATTACGAGGGCTGTTCAATAAAAAATGATCACAAATTTTTTTGACAACATACCTGTACTCATCCTCATAATTTTGATGTTCCTTCTCAAAATATTCTCCCCTGAATGCATTGCACTTGTCTCAGCGTTTCTGCTGGTCTTCAAAGACATGTTGGAAAGCATTTTTGAGAGATCCTTCAAAATCGCCTCCGCAGCCTTCACCACTGATTCTGATGATGGATAATGCCTCCCACGAGGGCGTTTCTTCAACTCAAGGAACAGAAAAAGGTCACATTGGGCTAAATCCAGACTATAGGGAAGGTGAGGAATGCACTTCACGTTGATTTTTGCAAGATATACAGCAACAACATTTGCAATATGCGGCCGTGGTCGTGGTACAGCATGCAGCATTCAGCCTGCTTCACGGAATTGTGCGCGTGATATGGACTTGCAATGTTTTCAGGTCATACCTGTAGTATCATCCAGTTACTGGTGTGTGTAGGTACAACATGCTGATAAACTATTCCATGAACATCAAAGATTGAGATGACCATAACTTTCCCAGTAGAAGCAACCACTTTTTTTTTGGGGGGGGGGTTGGTAATGAAGGAGATTTCCAGACTGAGCTCTGCTGTTTGCTCTCAAAATGATGTAGCCAAGTTTCATCAGCAGTGATTACGTTTGAAATAAACTCCAGATCTTCCTCTAACAGCAACTTCAACTGCATGTTACCTCCACCGCAGCGGTAGGCAATACTGAACATGTCTGAACTTGCCTGGTTCTGACAGGCGGGAACCAGGAGTACCAACAATGAAACTACTACGGCGTGTTTGTTTCACATTGAGCTAACAGAATATAATAATATTGAATTTTAGTGCGAAAATTATGACCGTAAAAAATTATGATCTTTCTTTACTGAACAGCCCTCGTACTTTTGCATAACTGTAATCTATAAGAAATGGACAAAGTATTAGCGTATCAAGTATGCAGATCTAATTAATGTTCACAATTTACATCATACAAAAGCATACTTGGAGTTACATATTTCTGAAATATTCCTTCCTATTGGCTCGAATTTTCAAATAGTTATATTACTGTTAAATGGGAAGTCGTTCTTCCTTTTCCTGTCCATCGTTATTCAAAGCCATTACAATCTAACCTAGCAGCCCAACTTCCAGTTTTTGTGGAATAAAACTATTCTGGAATGTAGCTTCGATAAGGGGTACGATTAAAATATCCTTGAACTGAAGAACATTACAAAATAATTTCTTCGCTGTTTTTCAAGGTTCCCGGTTTTCAATGTAAAGAACTCAGAGGATAAGTAAAATGATGTCGAGCTGTGGAAGTCCTCAATTCCTTTATTACTCTGAATCACAGTGCTCTCGGAGCTCTTTTTTCCTCCTTTTTCTCTATTTCTTTTTTCCGCTTAGCGAACGTATTATTTCAGACGGTAGATTGGGAGACGACCGATTCCATCCAATTAATTAAACCAACCGTCGTCCTGCAAATGGAAGATGACTCCATGCAGTGGATTATTTTTGGCAACTACAGCCATCTCCTGCAACCATATATGGATAAGAATAGGAACTAACATTGAAGCACACTGTTTCAAATCAAACACAGATCTTGCTAATTCAATTTGATCTCATTTCCATACAACTTTCACACGGATCATGTAACTGACACTTCCACTGGTCACCTATCATGACTGCTGAGATAGAGGGGGGTGCCGTGTCGTAAAAATTGGTCTTTTACTTAATATAATCATTTATCTTATTCAATTCAAAGAGAATTACCACATTAACATATGCATCCTCTTCTTAATGAAATACGTAACATAGTTAATACGTTTGGAATGTATGCAATTCTTATTAACAGGTCGCTATCATTTGATACAAACCGGCTTTTTGGATTATGAAACCAAGGCCATCGAATATTTCTATTGATTTCATCACCTGATCGTTGTTTTGTCATTTAAATCATCATTCAATGGTATGCCAGTCGGAAGACAAGACAAGAAAAGGGAAGCGCAGAAAAATACAAGCTAGAGAGAAAATGTAAAAAAAATGAGGTTCAGTGACCATTGAATATTGCTTTCAGACTGTAGTTAAATACTAAAAAATTCAGGGAAAAAAACGCTGTTTTCACCTTCTGCGACTTCGTCCACATTGTTTAAATACTGCCGCTTTAATAATGTTTCGTGCCACTTCGTAACCTAGTTCAATTATCTCACTTTGTCACTTCTATAATGTAAATTACTCCCACTTTTCACTGTCACATAAATTTGTGTTTTATGTTTATTTTACTTTCTTCCCCGCAAAGAAATGCACTCAACATAGCCACTTCTTTCGGACGGTTAGCTTTCTAGCAGTCGAATGCAAGATATTTCGTATTCCCTTGCATTACTAGCACTACCTCTAGTTACTACATCGGCGCAAACTCTTTCGGAATATAACGCTTTTCGTCTCACCAGAAACACTTTTGCTAACTCGCTATCTCTATCACTCTACAGCCATAAGACTGACTCATTGCGCGAGAGCGCCTGCTTAGATACAAATTGGAAGTTTTCATACAGTTCTAAAACATTCGATAAGGTGTAAGTTATAATTTAAAAGATTCTAACAAGGGAACTATCACTATGGTCATACCTGTACTCGCTTGGGAGTTTACTGGCATCATTTCTGAGTTATGTGGGACCTGTGCACCAAAACTCTCCAGCAGGGTAATACCGCAACGCCCAAAACTGAGCGCTGCCAAGTGTCGTGGTGTGTGAGGAGCGCCAACCTAACCAATTTGTATGAAATACTACTCGCGCTAAGACAAAAATTCAGATTTTGCCAAAACTGATCCATGTGGAAGGTAGAGAGTAATGTATCTAACATAACCATGAAAACCCCATATTTTTTAGCTCAAATAGGTTTTCTAATACAAATAAGTAAAGCACTATTACCTGTATTACAACAATAAATTGCGACGTAAGCACTGTATAAATGTCATTATTAGTTGGCATGTATGCGTGTACGTATATTTGTAGTTGCTCAGAACTGAAACGTAAATGTTTGACATGGCGTGATAGAAGAATTACTTTAAATAATCCAATTCGAGCGAGAGGAAACAATAAATTTCCTGCTGCCCTGGCAGAACGTATCTGGTCACATTGTATCTGTGTTTATGAATGCTTCGTAATCTCTATTTACTCTAGAGAGTTCAAAGTGGTTGGTGTGTATGTACATATACTTTTAATCACTCAGAACTGAAATTTAAACTACTGACATGATGGATAAAAGAATTACTGTGAATAAGTCAAGGTGTTAAATTCGAGAAAGAATAAACACTTCATTTCCTGTTAGCCTGTGAAATGCTGTATGGTTATGTTTGTGAATGAATGCTGGATAATTTGTGTTCATTTACTCTGGAGATTTCAGATCAAAATTATTCAGTTGTTCTTTACACAAAAGTAAAGTAAGAGTTAAACAGGTCATTGGCTTCTTGCGGTGAATTTAGTGGGGAGTCAAAAAGGCAGCTATTGCGAAGTCACGCTCCAAGTTGTTCAAAAAATTTTCGGAAACAGAAACTGAAGATAAGTTATTGCAAAGAGTACTTCCGCTTAAAACACGGAAAAAGTGTATCAGCTGGATCAATTTTCAATTGAAACGGGTCACGGGGTAATACGCCTTCCACCTTACCACTGCCAATATAATCCAATTGAGTCGGTGTGGGCTCAAATCAAAAGGGGGATTGCAAACAGAAATAATACTTTTAAACTGACGGAGGTTAAACGACTTGTTCACGAAGAAATTGACAAGGTCACAAAACAGGACTGGGAAAGCTGCGTGAGGCATGCAGAAAACCGTCAAGAAGACGATTTTAAGAAATAAGTAGCATGTAACAAGCTTTTGGAACCTATAATCATACATTTGCAAGACTCAGACGATGAAGACAGTGACAATGACGAATTGTCTCTTAACGGAAGTGACATTAACAGCTATATGGATGAGCCACTGGCAATTCCATTGGATTAGAAAAACAGGTAGTTCATAAACTATAATTATAGTTATAGTATTTTAAAATGTACACAACTTCCGAAAATGCTTTCTCCAATTTTGATTTTGGCAACTGCATCACTGTAAAAGTTTGTAAAATATAATTTACTTGCCCTTACGTCTACGCCAAACAGACGTGCATGTTGTATGAGTGTGTGAGAGAGAGGGAAATATAAAAGGAGTGGGGTAACAAGCTGACAACGCTGAGTGTGATACGGCATCTGATTAGCTAGACTCCAGAGCTCTTCCCATTTAAAACGCATAATAGATCCCGATTCTCTGGCGCCGACCTCCCGATAAGGTCGCCCCGAAAGCCAGCTTCATAGAGTTACAGAGAATATATTTCCACTCTTATGACATTGTCTATTCTTGTGCAAAATAAATTTGCAAACGCTTATTCTTTTATCTACTTTATTTAACTGGTAATTTTCATGAGTTGGAAGGGACTATGACAATAAAGTAATATTTAACAAATAGTACACATTTTATAAGAGCTTGTCTTTATGTGATGGCTTTGAAATGCTATCTCTTTGCATGGAGAGTGACTTCGAATATCGTTAAGACATTTGAAGGCAGGCGACCGGATAATCTACTGAACATGTCAAGGGGAACTGTGAAAAGTGCCTGCCATATCCAATAATAAGACAAAGAAGAAAATAAGGAATAAATATCTGCGCATCTCGTTACATGGAATCGATGCTTAGGAATATCCTAGTTAATTTGATTTTAAAAGCTACTAGTTATGAACCTTCGGCCAAACATAATTAAAGGAATGTGTTAGTTCTGCAGTAATAACTCTGTGTATATAAAAGTACAGGGGACTTCTGCTTTGGCTTGATGCCTAAGTATAACCACCATCTGCGCGGTTGTCAGGAACTTCTTCAAAGATACACACATCTTGTAATTTTTCCCCCTTTCGTTTTCTGCTTTCAGGTCATTCGTCTTACTTCCTTCATTACATATCCTCTCATCACATCGCATTCTCATACTGTTATTTTCATTTATTCCTTTTGAAGTTTTGTACAGTATGTTCCCATATAAGAACCATTGGTAGTTGAAGGAATTCGTCACTGAATTGTTAAATACATAACATGCTTTACCAATCAACAGCACTGAATAGTACAATTAAGTTAATTCAAGATTTAGAAGAATTCTTTAATATTATAACTCAAAGGAAAATACCGGACAGCACAACCTTCAATGTAAGTGCATTTGACATAATGAATTCAGTAAGATTTTCAGCTCTATGGGATTCTGTAAGTATGTTTTCAATCATTTACTGTTGAAATAAAATATGGTCAAATTATAAATGGATTACTCAGATTTATATTGTATATTCACCAACCAGGACCTCCATTCGCACGTCTAAAACAAATAAACAAGCACCCGATTTAACAAGGGAAACGTTCAAGGTAAATGCAAGATTGGAAAGCTGTTCAGTTGTAAACTGTAATTGTAAATCACCAAGCGTCTCCTTCTCTGAAGATAGCCAACAAAGTTGTGGACGCAACAGCACATGATATAGAAATGAAACTGCTAAGATATATCTTTCTTGAGGCATTGGTTTTAAGGAGTATCTTTTGTTCAATTGGAATTTTCGGCTTTGTCCAAATATATACACTTACCTGGCTTGTGCGAGCTTCGTGAGAATTTTCCTGGCATTAATAACTGCTGAGTAAGTTTATACCAGCATATTTCTGAAGTTTCACTAAGGTAATTTAAAAATTGTGTTTTAAGGTCCACTTAAAACGCTTAAAAATAATACTACTATTGTGAAAATGTCACTAGAAAGTTGTTAATAAACGCGGTATAAAATCCCGCTTATGCATTTTTATATTAAATAGTATACGTTTGCTTAAACTGTTTAATACATAAAATTATTAACGTACGTGCAACAAAGTTTTCATGAACAATTTCAGAAATTACGATGAAAAAAAAAAGTAACAAATATCAGAAAAGCTTCAAACACACAAATAACCCTCCGGCCAGGACTATTTAAATCGCTATATAACGTTGCGTGTTCTATAATGTTATGTTTGCTATGTTTTTAAATTTATCTCCCCATCTAAGCATGAGAAATGTCAGTTTTTGTTTTGTGTGTCAATGAATATGTTCAGTTTCTTTGCTGCTGTTATAAGCTGTGAAATATTCTTCATTCGCAATGAATGTTGTACAACTGAGAAATGTAAAGGATAAATGCTAAAGCTCTGTAAGCTCTGCTTCAAAAACCATTTTCTAAACTCTTCAACAACGCATATGAAGCAAACAAATATATTTTAATTAATGTCTTTTATTCTTATATCAAGGCTTTCTTCTTGTATGGCAGCTATTTTAATGTATGAATTAGATTATAAGTTTATGCATATTAATTTTCATATATTACAAATCTTAATATTGGGTTATATTTTTAACAATAAGTTTAAGTAGTTATCATTTTATAAGTAACTTTCAATGTTTTTATCTTCACAAAATTTGGGCTGCTTTGATATTTGCGCAAATGACCATAAAACACTAATATTTCAGAAAGTAAAGAAAGACAAAAGCTCTCCATTGGAGATAAATACAAAATGTGATAGAAACCTAAAATAACTTGCAGTTACCATTAGAATTATAACAAATACGCAATTTAAACTACATCGCCGTATTTTAATCCATTTAGGGAGAGAAGACCAGAATAATGCAGATAAAATTTTTGCCTTTGTTACTACCTGGTAAATATATTGTGTGGTGTAGATATATGCCGTATCATTTAAGAGTTAATAGTTTATTTTAAATTCGCTAAATGTAAAGTTATACATTGCAAATTTCATGCGCTCTAAGTTCGGCCACTTTCTAAGAAAAGGCCTGAAGAGAAACCTCTGCGACAGAAATTTTGTCAGTGGTATCCGGAAAAAATTGAAAACAATACAGTGTTTGCATCCCATGCCATGTTCACAGATGAAGCAATTTTTACAAGTGAGCAGTTATTTAACCGTGAGAATTCACATATTTGGGCCTTCGAAAGTCCCCATGCTGCATTTCAGAGGTCACATTAACTGAGATTTCATGTTAATTTGTGGACCGGTAGTGTGGATAACTTCTTAATAGGATCATACATTTTGCCGGCCTGATTCAATGCTTACAATTACTTATTAGTTCTGTAATAAGTTTTGCCTGATCTAATGGAAACAGTTTGCTTTCATATCAGACAGGACATGTGACATACACTGATGAGGCACCAACTCACTTTGGTGCCAAGTACGTAGACATCATTTGCTATCACTGGATAGGCAGAGGTGGATGTCTGGTCGGCAGCTCCAGTGACCTTACCCCACTGAACTTCTTTTGGGGGGACACATGAAGATTGTAATGTATGAAACACCTGTTGAATCTGAAGAGGACCTAGTGGCACGAATAATCTCCGCAGGTTATTCTCTGAAATCAGAGAAATGGTTGGTCTTTGCGAGCTTGTGGCAGCATATGGCATACCGATGCATTTTTTCTTTGAAATGCGCGTCATTCCATTTTCTTTATCTCCTAGTGAAATCGTTCACCAACTATTGCTGACACAGCTGAGATTTTCAGGAAGAAATTTCCAAATGAGAGTGGCTGAAATGTGCTTTCAAACTTATACTGCAACTCAGCTTTTGAAATTTCTCAAACATACCTTATACAATATTTTTTATAATTTGGATCCTTGTAATTTTCCAGAAAGTGTTCCATGACGCTCTTAAAACCAATCCATGCGTGATTTTCAGCATCTGTCATTCTTTCTTCTTCTACGCAGGTATGACATACATTTTGGTGCCCATTTTGTGTGAAGATATCCAAGCATCATTTGAATATTTACTGTCTACATTTTCAATAAAATGTGTAACATTCATCTTCTCTTTCGAGCAACAAATTGTCTTCGATATGGTAAAATACATGAGGGTTACTTTTACACTTTCTAAAATACATATTGCTTCAAATGACACAAATGTATGGCATACAACTGCTACTCACATAACTATATTCTCAATTACGGAGTGAACTAAATTAAATAAATTTGATATAATTGAATTTAGAATAAGCTACGTGTTGTCATTGGTTACAGTTTTTGTCTATTACATTTGTGTCATTGTGATAAAAAATTAATTTCCTCAACGAAATCACTGGTATTTCTTAGATCCATACAATAATTATGCAGAGAACTACATTAAAACATTTTAAGTATAACTGCTAAATGTAAAAGAAAAATGGTACGTGGTAGAACAAAACCGATCACAGTTTTGGAATCAGCTCATCAAATATATGTTGGAGAAAACGCCAGAATCATGCATGCGAGAATATTATCATCAATTCCTAAAGCTTATCGGTCTAATTTCGATACATCCTCTATGTGCAATATGAATGAATTCTGTAGTTCCCTTATGAGGAACATAGGACCTTCCGAACCACGCAACTTCGAGGTTCCTAGACAACGGGTTGAGGGTCAGAGGCTTCATGATCAGAGAGATTCCGGGATGTGTGATCAGCCCATCGCCGGAAGTGGAAGTACGCAATAGATCAGTTGATAGGAAAGATGATATGGAGCAATCGGTGGGATGCTGGTAGGGGAAACGGAGGACCAAGAGGAAACCCGCCCCAACGCCATGCTGACCACGACAAATTTCACTTTGCGGTCGCCTGGGATCGAACCCGGACTGCCTTGAACCATTCAGTTATGGTGCGGCCACAGACATGCACACGCGCTCGCACACACACACACACACACACACACACACACACACACACACACACACACACACACACAGTGGGTTGTAAAATATTCTATTTATACCTCTCTTTCTCACTCTCTCTCCTACAGACTACGCTTTAACTTTTCCTTGAATTCAGGAGTTGGAGTTCCAAAAACATGTATTTCTGGTTCAACTTCAATAGTTCTAGCATTTATATTTTTTCAACTGCTTATTCGTATAGTAGAGGAAATATTGCATATCATCTATATTTTATACTCGAATTGAACCAAAAGTACATGGACTGAGATTCCAAGGAAAATTCAGTTTTTAAAAAAAGAGTCGGCGCGTAGTACACGTGAAAAGCGGCTTAATTTAGCTCACAGGTCTCATTGCCAGTTTTGGGGTTCCTTTACGCGTTGTATATGTCACTCTGTGTGTATGTGTGTGTGTTTGTGTGTGCGTGTGAGTGTGCGTGTGCGCGCGCACCTGCGCGTGTGAGAGAGAATAAACGACAGGTTAACCAAGGCCAAAGTTGGTTAAATACCAATCAAATTTTATCAATTTTTTTTTACCAAAAGCAAATCACCTACCAAATTACCAAATTAATAATTACAAAATTGTTATTGGTTTTACAGAATTGATGAAGATGCCATAAATTAGATATTTATGGGAAACAACATGTTATCCTCAATTCTCGAGAAAAGCCCGTCTTTTCAATTGGGAGCAACTTTTGTGTACTCTTGTGTAACTGTGTGTTAGGCGACGTACTGAAATTTACTACTCAAAATATCTTTGATCTCTAAAAAGACACAATTATTTTAAAAAGAAAATTTTTTAGCGTAATTTCCGGCTCATCCGTCATTGATGATACAAATTGTTTAATATAATGTCATTCTTTTAAAGTACTTTCGCTATCAGTTTCATGCAAGTACATTGAATTTTAAGGCCAAAAATAGCGCCTAAATTCTAAACATATGAGTGTCACAATTTCCCTTGCATATACCTATATAACATAATGTGTAATGTAACTATTTCTAACAATCTTATTCAATTATATCAAATGAATTAAAAAGTAAACATTCGTAAAAATAGTTTGTATCGAAATTCTGTGAATATAACACGTCATATTTCTAATAAATAAAATATCTAAGTTAAGTAACGTTTAGACAATTTATAACGATTTGCAGTCATAATTTGCACTCCATTAAAAAGTCGGAACCAAAAGCTGTGACTACAGGTCCTCTTGAGCCCTCGAGATCACCGTGAGAGCTATCTGTCGGTAATATTGTGCAACAACCTGAACCATTACTTCAAACGCTGCTGCCTCTGGCGAAGGCTTCAGAAAATACGCAGAGTTTCTATTTAGTTCCAGCATATTACGTGGGATGTCACCTCTTGTATAGTTACACGAATTTCACAAGGATCAATACATTTCCATTTCCTGCATCTCGTTAATTAAAAAAGAACACACACATTTCAAGCGCACAAGTAGCTTGGCATCTTAAGTCTACGGCCTACTGAAAACTACCTTGTAAATATTAATAAACCATAAATACCTAAATAATGCCCCTTGTGAAGATGTTTTATAAAATAAACAAACCAGAAAAATTGCAACACTTCAGAGTATTATGATTATTTTAGTAGCAATTCTCAATGATTGTAACTTCGTGGCGTTTAAAGAAAAGTTTAATGGAATTCTGATGTGAAAGTAAAATACGAGTAGTATATGAAAATAAAGAGTGGTTTAGCTAAGCTCTAAAATAAGCAAAATCTTCTCAAAAATGAATTTAAAAATTCTATTTGAAAATGCTAAAAATGCAGAAAATAATGAAAATTTAGCACATCCAACAAGTCCTAAGCACGTGTCAGAGCAAATCCAGGAGTTTTCAGGTACCATAAGGTTTGTTAATTTTTTTTCTATTCTGAAATTGAGACGCTCAAGATCATAATTGTGATAAGGCATGTATGTTCCAATATTTTGTGTCCTGCCATAGACATTTTAGGGGACAATTGTACTAACCTTGCAGTTTTAGCGGATTCCCTAAAAAGGTACTCCTGTAGCTCTCAAACAAATTACTTAGGAATGTTCCTTTGAAATTTTTAATTAATATTCTCTACTCTACTTTTAAATCTCGAATGATGAATTAATTAGCTGCTTTTCTTTCCTCCAGTTTCTTAAGGAATGTGCAATGATCTAGAGCACGTTGTCGAACTGTTCATAACGGGATGAAGATTCGAAAGGAGACGGCACCTTCATGTATAGAAGGTCTATCGTGCCTGAGAGAGAGGGATAGGTGAAACGACACTTTAGGGTGGTCGTACTTAATGAAACAGAACAGCAGAGGGCAGGATCCTTAACGCTACAGAATGAAACTCCTCAGCGGTGGCTCGTACAATCGGCTTCCTTATCGCTTGTAGCCTTACACATCGTGCGGGGGATCCACGGCATTAAGATCTCCACGATCCTGTTGACGAAGTCTTACAGGGAGAAAATTTTCTACAATGTACACCGAAACTCCTGCGAACAACGAGAACTCTGAGACATCAACCAAGATAAAAGCTGCAATCAAATGAGAAGCAAGGTTAAAACGAAGTTCAAGAAATTTGAAGGATGTAGTTATCTTCTCCAGCATTCATCTAGACAGCCTTTGAAACAGCTTCTTCCGCTACCCCCCCTCCCAAAAAAAATGTTTCAGGAAGGTTGGCCCATGAGCTCCTTAATTCAGGCTACAAACGCTACTTGTGAGCTATTAGGATCACTCTAACTTTCAGAGAGTAAGATCGTAGTTTGGAATGAGATGTTCCTCTGCTTGTATCTATTGCATGAATATTAAATTTAGAGTGATTAAATTATGATTTTTGTTCAGAATATCTAATAAATTATTGTGAATTATGTTTAATTACCAGATCAAAATCGTGTCAGTGTTACACTGCATTAAAACTTCACTTCCAGATTAATAACCGTACATTTACATACATTTAACAAAGCATAAGTCAGAGTTATCATGGCACATGTGGTTGTGTAATTCATAAGCAATGTATTATATTAACAGCAGCTTTATTTCAAATGTCTTCTTCACGACAGGGATTAGGAATTCCCGGCTCTCCCGTCTTCACTTTCCAACACCATTCCCATTTTATTCTAGGACGCCCTACATCTCTTCTACTGTGAGGATTGTATCTTCTTATTGGAACTGGTATTTTTTTCTACTTATTCTATTTATATATTCTTTCCAATTTTGTTTTCTCTTATTTATTTTATCTTGATATGCCTAATTCCTCTCGAATTTTTTAATTTCTTATTAGCTCTGGTCTGGTGCACTCTTTAACTCTTCTTAAGAATCCCATTTCAGCTGCCTGTATTTTAATTTTCTCCCTTTCTTTTAATATCCAGGACTCGCTTCTGCATGTGAGCAATGGAATAGCTATGAGTTTATAAAATTTCAATATCGTTTCTTTCCTCGTTTTAATTTTGAAACTTCTTGCAAATGATAATTCAATATAGGTTCACATATCTTCTCAAACCTGTTTAACTTGTTTTCTAAATCTTCATCTAAATCAAAGCTTACTTAACAACCCAATTAAAATTCGATAGCGGTTTTAGGCATATCTTTCAATACATATATTTGATCTTATTGGATCTTATTGATCTTGGATGTTCTATCACTTTGGTTTTCTTTATGGATATATTTAAATTATATTTCTTTTCCAATAGTTAAATTTTACACACTGAACAATGAAGGCCCTCTTCGTTGTGCCATTTTATTGAAACATCATCGGCATAGATGTTTTTATTTCTATTCAGTTGTATTCCTTCACTCACATCCTTTTTCCAGTTTTTAATAAATAATCTACGTATGTATTAAGTAACATAGGAGAAAGGCCGCATCCCTGTCTTACTCCTTATTTCGTTTTCATTTATGTTTTATAATGATTTGTGTATTTTATATAACCTTTTAATTACTTCCTTCATAGGAGAGAGATTCCCCTTTCGTCCATAATGTCCCACGATATTTCTCTAAATATAAAGTCAAATGCTTTTTCAAAGTCTACAAATTCTGTGTGAGTGTTTCAACTGCTTTAACTTTAGTAACAATTCATTATCAATGAGAATAATACAAATGACCTTTTTGTGCCAAAATTGCAGGTATTTATCAAAACGGACTCTAACTTATGTTTTGCTTTTATATATATATATATATATATATATATATATATATATATATATATATTCAAGGAAGTGTTCCACTCGTGATAACATATAGTATGACTTACAACATACAAGTGTCATGTAGAATAATATACATTATCGAATCAAATCGTGACATCCAGTGCCATGTAGCTTGGTCGACTCTGAATCCCGAGGATTGTTTTGGTGAGCCATTATAATTATGCATTGGACGTTCCCCTAATTTTCAGCCAAAAATGTTAAATATTAACGATGTTACATTTCTGAATAATTCAGTCACGTGTTAGGTAATTACAGGAAGTAAAATGGTTACACCAGTTCAATGATTTATAATACACCTAAGCAGTTCTCTCTCATTGTATAATTATTTATTTAGCCTTTCTGAAAAAAATTATTTATTACAAGATAAGCACAAAATATTAAAACAGGACTTTTCCAAATGAGCATTATTTAAAGACGTTTCAGTGTATACACTTGTACAATTAAAAAGAAGTTACACATTGGTCTAGACAGTTTCATGAGTCATACCTGTAGCATTTGATAAGCAATAGTTAAAGAAATAAATATAAAATAGGAGTTGTAACGTTAAAAACCAGATCAATTGTTTATTTTTAAAATACGCCTTCTGATCTCTTAAGAATTATATTAGGACTGCTGTGCCTATTAATTAAGCGTTTTTGTCTTTTATAGAATGAAGAATTATTAACTCCTCAGGATTCTCAGTTAAGTCTTTGTAAATTATTATTGGGCTTTTAGTATAATAATTCATGAACTTAATATTAGGTGGCTCATTTCCCTTCTCTGTCAGAAAGAATATAGACTTTCAACTGTGAAAGAGTAATCTAAACAGCTGAATGGTTTTTAAGACTACGATTTATGCGCGCGCGCGCGCGCGCACACACACACACACACACACACACACACACACACACACACACACACACACACACACAAACATTGTTTGCCTATTATATAGATTTAACACAATTTTCCTCTCGTTATTTGTATAATGTTAATATAACAGATATATTGAACAGCACGGTGATACATGATTCGTTTGTTCTGCACTTATAAGGCTCGTGGTCTAAGAATACAATGACAACACCATTGCGACATATATGTCAATTCGTGATAGATGAGATGGGATAGGGCGTGGAACAGTTATGTAGTAATGGAGGTCTGAAACACGACTATCTTCGTATAGCAACATGGTATAACATACATTTCTACAAATTTGAAAACAATTATTTTGTTTGTTTAGCGAGATGTCACAGGAGTTCCGTCTGTGGCCCGCATTAGTTCGATTCCCGTGGTTGACATACCTTACACATGGGTTTTTCGGGGGTTTTCCCCGGTCGCCAGGTGAATGCTGGGTAGGTTAACTACTATCCCGAATTTCGTGTACCTCCACTTCATTCCCATTATCATTTCACAACATCTGTCATTTGATGGCCTCTTTCCAGATAGAAGTGTCAGCGAATGTCTCGGCATTTTCATTACTTCTTGGGTTGCCTTATCCAGGTAACTCACCCTGAATTTGATGTGTGTTTTATGATTTTAATATAATGGCATTTTGATTTTTGATGTTGGGGTATCTTCCATTTTCATGATGAGTTCTGCACTACTTGACAGTAAAAAGTCCGTCAAGAGGAAAAGTAATACTAGCTCATCTTTTTAATGAATTAAAAATTTCAAATACGTAAAACAAAGTATTGCCAACTTTATATATATATATATATATATATATATATATATAGTGTTTTATCATTTCAAATGTTTATCTTTCATTGAAAAGTATTATCCTGGATTAGTTTTTCTGATATTAGTCATCAGCTTTCTTAAGAAGACCTACAAGATATCTAAATAAAATTTTAGTATGACAAGAACAACGTGCTAAGTTGTGATGGATTATTGTAGTATAAGCATGTCAGTTTATCTTTTTAAAAGCAACTTAGCAAATAAGTATTATGCAACGTAAAATTCTTTAATAAGTGTTATTGTTTAATAAAGTAACGTAGAAGATATATGTCGTATCTTGTGTAAATTTCGGTCTGATTTTGTAAATTGTTTCTAATATAATGAATTAAATTTGATCTTTCTTGCATTAAGATTACTACGGTGGGTATTTTGCACCAAACCTGTTGTTTATTACACCTAAGCTCCAAGTGGGGCATTCCCGCGAGTAAGAATGAGGCGAGAGACAGGACGGCCGATCTGGAGAGTCACGACAGTAAAGAGGTGAGGGTCCGTGCTGTTTACCATTTAAAAACTCCCGCGATAGGCCAGCACAATCGGCATCCCATCTGCCGTGCTCCAGAAACGGCCGAACTGGTCGTCCCGGAGATCGGAAACTTTCCTAACGAAGGAGTAAGTGTTTACCAGGAGCACATTTTCCTGACATGCAGCATCGAGATACCCGCCGACTCTGCTTCCCTGAAAGAGATCAGATGAGAAATGAAATGTAAAATAATAATGGAGATGAACTGCAAGGTTAGAAAATTCGGGAAATGTAATTAACCTACACAGCATTCGCCTGGCGACACGTGGAAACTCCGAGAAATGCTCTGGGGTCCGCCATGGGGACATAACCCGAGCCTCCCCAATGCGGCCCAAGATGAAATCGCCTGAGCTATCCCGCTGTTGATCTTCATTTTCTTTCATCTTCTTTTAAACAAAGAATTTTAACAAATGAAATTGGAACTATCGTGAATGCATTTTGTTGGAAATAAAAGAACTATGTAGTAGTGCACTAAGAATTACCATTTTAATCCCATTTTTTAAAAACATCTCATTTACTCCGGTTGTTACAAGGTTGTGAACGTACCTGAACTGTAACTTTCGGACGTATTTATCACCATGATGATACCGAAATTAAGAATTGAAATGGGTAAAGAATCGTAATGGATTTCAAAGGAGTATTGTATATTTGTTACGACACGAACAGGTGCAGTTGGTTGAGTTGTATAACCAAAGTCAAGGAAGAAATAGAATTTTAAGGGATAGCACTTGACTTAATTGGAATAGGTATTCCTCGGACCCTTAATAATGGTATGACCGAGTCTAATAAATACAATTGACAAAATAGTCACAAAGGGAATCTTTGTCTGAAAAGAGGGCTTCCAGAAGTGAAAGTTACACAACCACGCACAGCTGTGCATAGTGTGAAGACAGACAGTCCGAGGCGTGAAGCCGATTACGGCAGTCCTCCTCTTCTCTGTTGGGCAAGGCAGACCAGAAGCGATCAGAGAAGATATTTTTGGTTCATATGTACGTGAAGAACTAATTAAGTTTTATCGAGTAATAATCATTCCACCTTCAGTAACTCTAAACAGTGATATATTGGTAACCCTTGGTCGACAACTTCGATTTTGATGTTATTATAAAAAGAAGCAGTCATTAAACCAGTTTGAAACGGGCATTCCAGTGTCAGTAGAACCATCCTTCTCATACATATCCACGCATACCGTGAGAGAAATCTCATTGCTTAACCCTGCGCTAACCATAATTTTCTTCTAACTGTCCCACTGAAGTGGAACTGTGTGCCACAGATTACACTTGCTTTAGTGTCATTAATTAATAAGGATCTGGCATTAAACAGGGGGAAGCACTGAATGCTTCACTTTCAATTCTTTTATTCAATTTAACAGGCAACTTAAAACAGAGGAGAGAAACCTTTGTCCTGTGCGGGAATTCGAACCTCTGTACTACAGTTGACCTTGCGAAGAAACATAAAAAACCCAAGTTGCAACACGCTAATTCATAGGGCTGTTGGAAGCCTCTAAGGTACACCATTCCCCCATCTCTAGGATTAATTTGTGAAATGTTCTCTCCTACAATATTCTCTCCTTCCAGGGTTCAGCATTACTAACAAGGGTTTGTTTCACACTGTCGAAGTATAACTTTGTGTAATATGAGCTTTCTAAGTCTTTCCGATGATATTTGCACAGGAAAGCGCAGAATTCCAATATTTATTCTCAAGGTAACCGAACAATGTCAACATAAATTGATGATTGCAATAACATAGGTAATCCTACACATGGTCGTTCCGAAGCTCTAGAGCCCTTATTCCCTTACAACGGGATGATCTCATGTCCCTCGAATTGAATAGCTCTGTTGTGTCTCGCCAATTCCCAGAAGGAAAAAGAATAAAATGAAAGAAACACTGCAGACTATAATCTGTTCTCTGTAAGAATAAATTAAGTATCAAAGAAACACCTATGGAAATGAACCGCATTGGATGGTGGGTTTTAATACTCCCGTATTGTTTCACAATATAGTTCCGCGGTTAATTGAGCTTCATGCAGTAAACGATTCAAACTGTTATAACATAGAATTAACACTGTAAAGTGTTTACGGTAAGAACAATACCTCTCAAAAGTTCAAAAATTCACTGGTTGATGTAAAATCAAAGATGCCGGTTACATTCCGGTGGCGGCATTGCTGTTTACATGTGTACGCGCAGATATTGTGTCAACTAGTGGCACACTAGAGGCGGAGCTCACTGCAGAATGCCGATAATACTTTATTCTAACAGCGAATGGATTATGGTCCGCAAGTATTTAGGTCAGAATCTGCAATAGTTAGGCTTCCACTTGCTGAGCTTCCTAGAAAGACGATCCTTAGACGAAAAAACTCTAATGGGAGTACTCTTTCCTTTGAGCAATCATCCGACACCGCCGACACTGCCTCACGCCAGGTAACCTAAAGAAAAGCTACGAGGGCTGTTCAATAAAGAATGATCATAATTTTTCGTACTAAAATTCAATCTTATTACATTCTGTTAGCTTAATGTGAAACAAACACGCCGTAGTAGTTTCCTTGTTGGTACTCCTGGTCCCCGCCTGTGAGAACCAGGCAAGTTCAGACATGTCAAGTATCTCCTACCGCTGCAGTGGAGGTAACGCGCAGTTAAAGTTGATGTTAGAGGAAGATCCGAAGTTTCTTTCAAACGTAATCACTACTGATAAAACTTGGCTACATCATTTTGATCCTGAGAGAAAACAGCAAAGCTGAGTGTGGAAATTTTCCTTCATCCCCAACCTCCAAAAAGCAAAAGTAGTTGCTTCTGCTGGGAAAGTTATCGTCATGTTATTCTTTGATATTCATGGAATGGTTTACCAGCATGTTGTACATGCACACATATCAGTAACTGGACAATACTACAGGGGTGTCCTGAAAACATTGAAAGTCCATATCAGGCGCAAAAGACCACATTTCCATGAAGCAGGCTCAATGCTGCACCACGATAATGCACGGCCACATATTGCCAATGTTGTTGCTGAATATCTTGCAAAAATCAACGTGAAGTGCATCCCTAACCCTCCCTATAGTCCAGATTTAGGCCTATATGAAAATTTTCTGTTCCCTAACTTGAAGAAACGCCTTCGTGGGAGGCATTATCCATCATCAGAAGCAGCGGTGAAGGCTGTGAAGGCGATTTTGAAAGATCTCCAAAAATTGTTTTCAGCATGTCTTTGAAGACTGACAGAAACACTGGAACAAGTGATTCGTATTCAGGGGAGACGATTTTGAGAAGGACCATCAAAATTATGAGGATGAGTAAAGGTACGTTTTCAAAAACAAATTTTCATCATTCTTTATTGAACAGCCCTCATACAAAGATGGGAAAGAAACGAATAAAAGGGAAAAGAGGGAAAGAAAATCATAACAGATGTGAAGCTATCCTACAATTTTCTATCGACTGCATGAAAGCATGATAAATCTCGTTCAAAGTGGATGGTTGACAGGAATCGTAACCTTCCGAATGTGAAGCTTATACGTTACTATCTGCTCGAACTTGAAGCTTTAACTTCCACTATTTTAATAGTCTGCACTAACACTGAATAATCAGGTACTAATAATTTTAATTAAATGTGAATGAAGATTTAATATCTCATTCTATATTTTGTAGAAATCAATGAAGAGCACCAATTTCCCATGCCTCTTCTATATTTGTATCTTATTAGCGCATGTCTTGAACTTCTTCTTTTAAATCTCTATTACTACTATCCATAATATCATTTTAAAACAACACGTCTACAGTAATGAAATTGACAGTAAAATAATTGACTTTAAGTCTCTTTCACTTTGGTTTCTTATTAAGCTGTCTTACTAATTTGTTCGGGAGCAAATTAATTAAAGTGGTATCTATTAATAATTCATTAAAAGTAATAAAACACTGACAACTGTTTGCAAAACTAGTGTGCCTTACGTGTCTAAGAAAACCGTAAGAGAATATTGTAAATAGAAGCGACTGTAATAATAAAGTCTTCCCAAATCATTTCTCGGTTCTATGCCAATGCAGTTCACAAGCGCATGTGCAATTAATATAATCCCTGAACAGCAAACTTTCTCTTCTAGTGGTCTTGCTTAGACAGTGTAGGGAAGATCCTCCATTCTCCATTGGTGCTTCAATTAATAGGTACCAATGGCGTCAATATTTAGCCTTTGTAGTTCAGTTAGTTCACAATTGGAGTTCTTCTGGCCATCTCTTAGAAATACCAGGAATATATTAGTAATAATGTTACATTAGATTCCCTCTTTCCCATACCCTTGCTGAATCTGCGATAGGGCTTACAACTTATCAGAAGGGTTAGTTTAACATGTGACTTCCTCAGTCATTGCCCGCCTAGGTAGCGTGGTGGTAGCATGTCTGTCTCACGTTCAAAAGATCCCGAGTTCGAATCTCGGTCAGGGTGGGTTACCTGGATAAGGTTTTTCCGGGGTTTTCCCTTATCCTGAAAGACGAATGTCGGCTAAATCTAAGCTCCATGGACCCCAGGCTCATTTGAGCATCATTTCACCCATTTTAATCATCGTCCAATATGACTTAACGTTGGAGGACGTAAATTACACAACAAGTAGTTGTTGTTGTAGTAGACCTACAATTCCATTGGGGGAACGCAAGCTTAAATCGTTTACAATTCACAAGAAAATGAAAATTATAGAAAGGCTTGAAAATGCTGCCATTTTTTATGTCTGTGTACAGAACGTATGTATGTCTGATCTCAGATCTATGATTTTCAATTTTGCAAGTGCAGTAAACAATATTTTTAACTCTACATTGACTAATCGTGGAAGAAGCTTTTGTATAATGACAACGTTTAATTAAACACAACTGCAATTCACTTAAATGGCTTTCACCAACACTGGTTGGGGGGCGTGGCGAGAAAGTTGTCACAGCAGACGAGATCTAAGACTGGCTTGACGGAGATGCAGACTATCCCATTGTGACTGACGAAGAAAATCGTAGTGTACGCAATGCAAGGGACACAAGTAGCGAATCGCAGTCTAATTTATGTCCTCCAACGTTAAGTCATATGGGACGTTGAATGAAATGGGTGAAACGATGCTCAAATGAGTCCGGGGCCCATTGAGCACAGAGCTACCCGACTTTCGTCTGACAGGATAAGGGAAAATCCAGGCAAAAACCTTATTCAGGTAACTCACGCTGACCGAGATGCGAACTCGGGACCTCTTGAACGTGAGGCAGGCACGCTACCATCTACACTACCAAGGCGGGCAGGTTAAGGATGTGTATTTCGGAAAGTCGAAAGTGAAATTAAGTGTGGTTAAATAGCATCAGAACTGTGCAATAGAGTTTGTCGATAAAACTGTCAATAAATAGATTTCTACATACCGCCATCACATGCGGAGCCCTCCTGATCTCATTTTGAAATAGATATGTGATAAACCACTAAAAACTGCAGTTTCTTCAAACAAAATAAATAAAGATTGTGTAATTAGAATCAGGTGGGACTATTGTATGTTGTGTTATAATAAAAGTTATACAGTATATATTCTTAATTTCATTTACAACTTTTCTATGCGGTGTCCATTTTACTTAATCCGGACTTCTGATAATCCGGACAACATTAAGCCCCAATTAGCCCGGATTAACGGGGTTCTATAGTAATTCTAGCACGAGGGATGTAAAAAAATTCATTTAGAGCAAAAAGAGAAAGTTATGAAATTTATGGATGTTTGTTCCTCTACTGTAATTAAGTAGTCGAGAAAATAAGCAAGTAAACAGGGTACATAGAATTCTCCCTCTAATTTTTCTCCGTTATGCTATATTTTAGACAGGAGTAATATGTGTGCTTAATAATTTATACCTTTTCTCCACGCATGGTATTTGTAATTTCGTTCCTACAAACGAACTGCAGACAAAAAGCCGGTCACCTGGTCGATATCTGTCTATTTAGAACACAAAAGTGGACAGGCTGTTCGTTCCCAGTCTAATGCTGACGTCACTCCTCCATATGGTCTACCCTTCAGTGATGAATAAACAAACCAGAATAAATTTAGAAGTTGGAATGTACCAAAGTCGGAAAAGGTCAGTGGGATGCTATAATTGTCTTTATTTACGATACCAAAATATCTCTAACAGACTTAATAGCAGTTATAAGATTACTGCTATTTTAGTACCTGCGTACCTCATACTGAAACTGCAGTACCCATTAAAATTGAATTTCAAATTAAATTACGGGTTTTCATTGTGAAATTTATTTTTCCTTAAATAAAGAACAAATTAGAAGGTTGCGTTAAATCTTTTAACATTTTGTTTTAAATTTATGACATTTTAATTAAGAAATACATAAATCCATTATCACCTAATAGCGGATTTAACATTCTCATAACAAATTATGTTGACATTTTATTTATTCCACAGTTCACTATTTAATCTTGTGACTTTCATCAAGGCAAGTCTGCAACGATAGGAAAATTTATGTCCAACTTTCTGGTGACTTGATGTGGAGTCATCGTAAGCTGATCCCCAATACAATCAAATAGCATAATCAGATGAACTGAGCAAAACAGGGCGTTTTGTGGAAGTCTGTCTGCATCACCTTAAAGTTGGTCATAATAAATAATTTTGGGGTACAATGTTTTAGAGACAACAAAGCCTAGGTAATAAAATTTTTAACAAACACAAAAATAGAATAGCAGATAAGTTATTTTAAATAATTAAGCCTTAAAATATCCTGCGAAATAAATGTACATGCAACAAAAGCTGCATAAGGTACATGCAGCAAACCTTAAAAGGTTTCTCAGGAGTGGAGTAACGATAGATACATTCAAGTTCATCAAAAAAAGAAGATAAAATATGCTTGAAACTTCACAAATGTGGTTTCTGCGATCACTAGCACGATTTTCTCGACTTGAACACTGGAGACATTAAGAGGATAAAGAACGAAGTTCAAATAGAAATAAATCGACGTGTGAAAGACCAATAAAAAGGTGGATAGAACACCTAGATAAAAAAGCAGGAGGATCGCTTTCCGAAGACAGCTTCCCGATATCGTCCAAAAGGAAGAACATGTTTTAGTTGTCTGATGAGGTAACGGATAATTGGGTCGGAACGGTCCGACAGGTTTATGCAGTGACGTTGATGCAGGAATGGTGGAATGTCATAAATGTTTATGTATTTCATGTCTTCTCTATTCAAAGGTGTCTATAGTATGTACCTGTGGCTTGTATCCATTACATTAGTTATGGCCAACTACTGAAAAACACGTGGATTTCTTTGAAATCCATCAAATATGACAGTGTCTCAGTGGTGTTACAGTGCATTAACTTGCCATGTTATACTACACCAAAGAAAGTAATCCAAGTAACAAATCACTACTTCATAACATTTAACAAGCAAAGCTGAAATGAGAGGGAGCTCCATTATGTTAGAATCATAACTGTTCTTTAAAAAGGGCAGTTAAACATTCATACAGCTCCTTATAACGTGTACAAAAGCGTCACGTTGGTCTTATAAGCGAAAGCTTATTTATTAGCTTTCAAGTTACTCAAAGTTTATTGAAATTTATATGCTGATAACACAGCTGTCAGTTGTTCGGGAAGCCTGAAGTTTACAAATAAAGCAGGAAGGCTTGCTTAAAACATTGAATGTTGTACACTTTTTCATTATGACGAACATTGTTTTTAATTTTTAGTGCCAGTGGAACAGTTGTCGACTGAAACTTAATATTTGAGCTGTCACAACTGCCATAGCAAAGCAAAATAATATTTAGAGAAACCAATGTAATATTATTGTACATTATTTTATGTTTACTGAATTATAGTATCCATAATTTGAGGTGATATTTGAAAGACCTACATCAAAGGACATTCAGGATTACTTAAGAGTGTTGTAACAGGAATTCTAACCCATAACTCTGCCCGTCTCAGTAGCGCAGGTGGTAGCGTGTCTGCCTTACATTCCAGAGGTCCCGAGTTCGAATCTTGGTCAGGGTGAGTTATCTGGATAAGGTTTCCCGGGGTTTTCCTTTATCTTGAAGGACGAATATCGGGTAACTCTAAGCTCCAAGGATACTGGGCTGATTTGAGGATCATTTCACTCATTTCATTTATCGTCCGATATGACTCAACGTTGGAGGACATAAATTTAAAGAAAAAAAAAACTAACTAAACTTTTGCTTTGTGTGTGTGGAAAGATGGCACAATGATTAATCGCTAGCATTCCATTTTTCAAAAGTGCTTGTCTTTGAGCACGTATATGAACTGCAGTACATTCAAGATGATAACTCATTTTATTTTTAACTTGTGTAATCTAGAGACAGACCCACGCACGCAGTTTCTTCTAAAATGATATTTCATTCGGATTCAAGATGTCCAGAGTGCGTACTTCTGCAGAAATATTGGTATATAATTTTTGGGATGGATGAATGAATTAGTTATTCCACTTATTCTAAGTACGCAATAAAGAATTTCAATAGGTGGGCCAAGTAATTATCATTTCTGTAAGACAGATTCATTACACTGTTCTGCATTTTAAAATTTATTTTATTTTCCTATTTTGATCTGTGATGCCAAACTAAACAATTTTTTGTGCTAAATTTGAAAATAATCTCTCGTTCTCCCATCATGTTAGATTTTTAAACTGCTCACAAATAACCGAAATGTAATTGAAGGTTTGTGATATGTGATAACAGTTACTCTCAACAAGAATTTTGTATAAAAACTAGGCCATAATTACCATAATTATAATTATTACTTGCCATTAATTATTCATTAATAATAATTATAAACACATTCATAAGCTTACCTCAATATAACATTTTTTTCACCTTCTCACGTGTTTTTCAGCAGTCCCTTTTTAACACCTAATAATAGTCGACCATCATGTGAAAGCTCCAATTCCCTTGATACCTCAACTCCATATTTTTATATCCTGGTGAAATGTTTCACCCTCTTCCTCACTAAAATCCCCTAAATTGTCAGGGAAATAATTTAGATGGGAATGATGAAAACGTACTTTAACACTCATTTTGCAACCAATATGTTTGAACTGTTGTTCCATTACTTTAAATATGTTAATATAATTTAGGAATTTATTACATCCAAGGAAATAAACATTTCTGAAAGCATTCCAGGCAATCTTCACTTCTTGATCTTAATATTCTGGAACTCAAATTGTTTCATTAAATCTACGAGGGCTGTTCAATAAAGAATGATCACAACATTATATATATATATAATTTTTTTTTTTTTTTTTTTTTTTTTTTTGACAACGTACCTTTATTCATCCTCTTAATTTTGATGGTTCTTCTCAAAATAATCTCCCCTGAATGCACTTGTCCCAGCGTTTCTGCCAGTCTTCAAAGACATGCTGGGAATAATTTTTTGAGAGATCCTTTAAAATCCCCTCCGCAGCCTTCACCACTGCTTATGATGATGGATAATGCCTACCACGAAGGTGTTTCTTCTAGTTAGGGAATAGAAAAAAGACACATGGGGCTAAATCCGGACTAGAGGGAGGGAGAGGGATGCACTTCACGTTGATTTTTGCAAGATATTCAGCAACAACTTTTGCAACATGCAGCCGCGCATTATCGTGGTGCAGCATCCAGCCTGCTTCATGGAAATGTGGTCTTTTGCGCCTGATATGGACTTGCAATGTTTTCAGAATATCCCCGTAGTATTTTCCAGTTACTGATATGTGTGCAGGTACGACATGCTGATAAACCATTCCATGAATATCAAAGAATGAGATGACCATAACTTTCCCAGCAGAAGCAACCACTTTTGCTTATTTGGGGGTTGATGACGAAGGTGATTTTCACACTGAGCTTTGCTGTTTGCTCACAGGATCATAATGATGTAGCCAAATTTCATCAGCAGTGATTACGTTTGAAACAAACTCCGGATCTTCCTATAACATCAACTTTAACTACATGTTACCCCCATTGCAGTGGTAGGCGATACTGAATATGTCTGAACTTGTCTGGTTCTCACAGACGCGAACCAGGAGTGCCAACAATGAAACTACTACGGCGTGTTTATTTCACATTAAGCTAACAGAATATAATAATATTGAATTTTAGTACAAAAAATTATGACCGTAAAAATTATGATAATTCTTTATTGAACAGCCCTCGTAATTTTACATGGAGAGGCGGCAACAACACTTTTGAGGGATCAATAAGAAGCTCATATTTATGTTTTCCCCAGTGTTAAGTGTTGCGTGGCCACTGCTTCCTTTTCCAGAGTTCTCACCTAGGTATACGCAACAGTTGAGCTATTCCATTTACATAAGAAACAAGGATATTTTGTGAAACCAAACTGCTGACCAAGTAATAGTCCAATAATCTTGAAATCTCCACAGACTATCCATAGATGGTTTTACACACTTCTACTCTATGTTACTTGGCAACCAACAATACAATTCGATCACTAATTTTGAAAAAACTTCTAAACGTGGATATGTTTACTGTTTCAGAAAGGAAATCCTTTAAATCATAAGCTGAACTGCACTTTGACATACACAGGAATTCTCTCGGTTCCCTAATGCATTGTTTTATAGCATTACTAAGAGTAAATATTTCCATACATGTTTTCGGACTAATACATTAAACACTAACACAGTAAATATCTCAACTTG